>RDPX01000086.1:2415747-2436107 GCA_003991215.1 Morbakka virulenta
CTAAGCTGGGAAACCTACACAGGCCCCAACTGCAAGGTCATGTGCTGTTTTTATTTGCATCAATACCGCACACATTTGGGTGGGATGCATGCACCCAGTTTACCCTTATCGGGCTCGGAGCCCTGAGTCCCCCATTGGCTCGTGTTGCTCCACCACTCAACAATAATAATAATAACAACAACAACAATAATAATAATAATAATAATAATAATGATAATAATAATGATAATAATAATGATAATATATATATATATATATATATTTTTGTCATTTTGTGTATTCGTATCAAAAAGTGCTCAGTGCATATAGCAGACCAATATACCTGATGATCGAAATATCGTGAAACTATAAGTTGCAATCATAGTTCTTATTTTTCGTGTTTTACCTTATGTTATATTATATACATTATATATATATATATATATATATATATATATATATGTTGCAAAGCAAAATAGCGAGGATCTGCTTATTGAATATTCGGGTTGTTGTAGAGGTAAGACGGATAGATGGTACTGAAGCTACTTCCGAACCATAAACAAATTTGGATTTTTTGGGTGGTTTGTTGCCCACATTAATTCAATTTTGTTTCCTGCGGATAGGAGAACGCTACTTGAGTGTAGTGTTGAACGCCCAGGCTCTCTTTACTACCTCCCCAATATAAAACACTCCAACTCACTATCTCAGTGCCCTAAACCTGTATGGACTGCCCACTGCTGACAAAAAGTGTGAATCTTCCACGCTGGTTACTCACCGGGCAAGAAGGCTTTTCACTTTTCCAATCAAAACAAGCTGACCATTTTTAGGATTTCTTTTATTGAATGACTCAGCCTACAACAATGGATTAATTGCAGCTAGCGTGACTTGAAACCTGACTAAAAACATTGACCACGAGACAAAAAGCCTTTGCCAATAACAGGATCACGACATAAATGCTTGATATTAATTAAGCAGGCCAATATACTTCATGATATTGAACTTCACATGAACGACAGAACGAATTCATTTTTTCAAAATAAATAATTTACCGGTTTGTTTTTATGCATGCGATTCACATTTCTTTGCGTTCTTCTTCCAAGGTAACCTTAAGTGAGCTGACCTTACGACATTGATGACCTCTCTGTCTGGTCAACAAATTTAAACCCGATAAAACTACTCAGTGAGTGGCTTGTATTAGTTCTTGCTGCGGTTTTCGGTTGCAAGTTAAAATGTTGAAGATCGAGTTTTGGGTCAGGGTAGGTAAGGAGGTGTCTTGACCTTTTCTCATTCAGGAGCAAGTTGCAGAAAATGGACAATGACCTCTGATAAGGAGAACATTCAAAGTTGACCCCAAGCCATCGTAGACCATTGCAGCTGACAAAGGCGCTTAGCGACCTAATTGATATTTCCAAAATTGCACTGTATCACATCAACAATGGCGACGCAAAGTAGCAGTAAAGGAGGAGAATGCAGTCAATATTTAACGAATAAAGAACCTGTTTCATCTGTACTGCTAACACTTCCGATAACGTGTCAAATATGCCTCGGCAAGGTGAGTGCTCGTGAAAATAGAATTGAATTTAGTGTAAAACGTTGTGTTTTTTTTCTTCTTCTTGTTTTGAAGCGGGGCAAGCCAGAAGCCATGATTCCCAAGTCGTTCCACTATCTTGGCAAACTTTCGCTTTTACTGTATATTTATGACTAGAACTGCACCGATAAACACCAACCGAAGAAGATTTACTCTTCTAAGACGTGTTACTGTGCCTAGCTTTGGCGTTTACTTGGCTGGCTTGTTGTAATAAGCCGAAAAGCATAACAGAACGCATTTGTTGTCATTCCATGGAATTTCTCCCTCGGCACCCAATTTTTTTTGTGAGTTTAATTCAAGTTGTTTTTGGCCTAGAATTCAACCGTGATGTACCGTTGATGTTTTTAGAGCTTTCATACCACGTGCTTGTGGTTTTTTATAGCCTGTTTACCGCAATTCTTTCCTTTTGAGACGCAAAAAAATTATTTATATATGTAATACTTGAATAGCATTTGCCGATGCAGTTTGTTACCAGAACCAGAAATATAATTCCAAAATCCTCTAATTGACCTGAAAAGATAATAAAGTTATGCTTCTTGTACGACTCTGCTTTCTTTTGAGCAATATATTGCTATATTTCTGGTTTTTGGGGTATCTTTGTGCCAAATGGAATGCTATTCTAGCCATGATTCAAGACAGCATCTGTTAAAGATTTTGTGTGTTGAGTTGGTGTTAAATTGATTAATTACACTACAACAAAACCAGAACAGTCCCGATTTAATTTATCATGATAGTGGCCTTCAGATCTTGCTGTTTTAATGTGCAGTTATGCATCCACCACGAATGTTTTCGATTCTTAGGTGGCCCCCGTTTGAGTTGGGGCCTAGTGGTTTGTACATCAAATTAGCCCCCATTTTACAAGCACCTAATTATGAAAATAACTAGTTGTAAATTAAATATAGGGTTTGTATATTTAGGATGGTGGCATTTTTAGGTATACCTTGATCTAGTTAATGCATTTTTAAGGTAATTATTCTTTTTTCATGTGGTTGCTTTGAGGTCTCCTTTTTTTGATGAATGCTAAGCCAAGTTGCTAGATATACATAATGTTGATTCTAATTTAAGAAAAGGCATCAAAAGAAAATTGAAATGTTATTTAAAGCAAAGAGAATGTATTTGACTTAAAGAAGAAATTTATAATGATCATTAGGTCTGATGCCGTTAGCCTGCATTTAAAACTTGAAATGATTATCACAAATACCAAAATCATATTACTATGTTGTTTTCCTAGGATCCTTTTTCTGATCACTGAATATTTTTCAGAATTTCTTTTATTTTGTTTTTTTTTTAATCATAATCAATCTGGCCTATGAAAAAATGCTGTGGAATTCCCTTTGAAAAGAGAACTTAAAATAACCACCTAAAAAAACCACAGAGACAAAGAATTGTATTTTTTTTACAAAGTCATAGCGAAGTTTAGTTAAAGGGTAACTGTGCTTCTGACAGTTTCTACTTTGATTTTGTATGAATTTGAAATAATGCACAATTGAAAGTCAATTCTGATGAGAAAAGATGCCTCTGAGATACTTCATCATCATCATCATCATCATCATCATCATCATTATCATCATCATCATCATATTTGGTTTAACGTCCGTTTTACACGCTAGCATGTGTTGGATGCTTTCTTGAATTGACTTCCAAGTTATCCTATCCTTCACCAGGTCTCTGCTGACACCTTTTTGTTTGAGATCCACCCTTATCACTTCCTCCCATGTTTTCTTCAGTCTTCCTCTGTCAGTGGTTCCTGTCACCTTGATTGTTCTAAAAACAATTGGGGCTCAGACGGTGCCCTGCAGAGGAACTTGGATTTGGGAGTGAGGACTTTCTTGGCCAGATGCCCTTTCTGACGCCAACCAATGGCTTTTTTATTTGTAAAGTTTGTAAAGTTCCAAATTCTCCTCACCAACTTGGGGAATCGAACCTGGAACTCTTGGTTACTGTGCACTTGCACTAACCATTAAGCCACGGCTNTTCATCATCATCATCATCATCATCATCATCATCATCATATTTGGTTTAACGTCCATTTTACACGCTAGCATGTGTTGGATGCTTTCTTGAATTGACTTCCAAGTTATCCTATCCTTCACCAGGTCTCTGCTGACACCTTTTTGTTTGAGATCCACCCTTATCACTTCCTCCCATGTTTTCTTCAGTCTTCCTCTGTCAGTGGTTCCTGTCACCTTGATTGTTCTAAAAACAATTGGGGCTCAGACGGTGCCCTGCAGAGGAACTTTGATTTGGGAGTGAGGAATTTCTTGGCCAGATGCCCTTTCTGACGCCAACCAATGGCTTTTTTATTTGTAAAGTTTGTAAAGTTCCAAATTCTCCTCACCAACTTGGGGAATCGAACCTGGAACTCTTGGTTACTGTGCACTTGCACTAACCATTAAGCCACGGCTCCTCATACTTGAACTGTGAATATCTTAATGAACAATCAGCTGTATCAAAGGAACTTCACTAGTATGGTGTTGATTTCAAAATCATATCTCTTGATTGTATTTTATTTTCCATTTTGAGAGAACAGAAATCATTTGTCAACATTATAAGCTACCATATTAGTGTTATTTTGGTTATGTCTGGGGTATTAGATCTACTAAAACACAACAACCAGTTCTTCATTGTAATATTGACTAGGTAAACAGTATAAACAAATGGGAACTGGATTAAGGCTTGTCTATGGATATCCTAATGCATTCACTTACTGCCATGCTAACAGCATCTGTACCAATTAAAAAAGACATTGGACTAGAAAGTAATTATTGCAATATTATGCCACTTGGTATTAGTTACTTTTGGACTGACTGATCTAGTGGTAAGCCTTCAATTAGAGGAGTGGATCTAGGCATACTCAGGACTAGCTTCAGGTTGTTTTCTTGGTGGGCAGTATTTAGTGGCTCACTCTTTATGTTTCAAGTAAACAGGGCTGGTGAACTTAAGATATATTCAGGGTATCATAAAAAGCCATTTTATTTAATCAGGGGTTAATATCACTCACTCATACACACTCATTATTCTTTTTAATTCATTGAGACACATCTGTTGTATGTGTGACTTGCTGTTGTCTTGAACAAGTTCTTCCATTCTTTGTGATCTTCAGTTGTGCCAGCTGGAATATTCAATCTCTTAAGATCATCTTCAATGACAGACTTCCAGCTATTTTGTGGTCCACCCCAATTTGCTCTTTCTGGAACCTCCAAGCACCTACATTTGTTGATCCAAGAAGAGCTTCTTTCCATGTGTGGGAACCAGCATAGTTGGTTGCATCTCAGTGGCAAACACAATGGCTTCAACTTCGCTTATTGAAGAAGTGCAGAAGTGCCAATGCATTCATTTCTCCTGATGTTGTACATCCAAACATTACTTGTCCTCATTTCAGAGTGCCCAGCATTCAGAATTGTACAGTATTATACCCCTCACAACTGAATTGTAAATTTCACCTTGCTTTCTGAGTGATATCACCTTTCAGATCAGCAGTGGCAACAACTCCCAGATAAAAAAGTATACCTGACTTCACTACTAGCAGTGTAACAACAGACTTACTTTTTGTATTTGTGTGAATGGTAGTGGAGACCAAAAAGGTTCCACAGCAATATACCAAATAATTCCACCAGGAAATTATTTTTGTTGAATATTATTTTTATGATGTATGTATGCACATTTTCATAGTGCATTTTGCCACTTCAACACAATTTCCTTCTATTAATACAGAACTGTTCTTGAGATAAAAGACTGGGTTTATACCTTATTTTCATTCCTCTGCAAGTGATCAACTGTGGACACTGCNCAACTCCCAGATAAAAAAGTATACCTGACTTCACTACTAGCAGTGTAACAACAGACTTACTTTTTGTATTTGTGTGAATGGTAGTGGAGACCAAAAAGGTTCCACAGCAATATACCAAATAATTCCACCAGGAAATTATTTTTGTTGAATATTATTTTTATGATGTATGTATGCACATTTTCATAGTGCATTTTGCCACTTCAACACAATTTCCTTCTATTAATACAGAACTGTTCTTGAGATAAAAGACTGGGTTTATACCTTATTTTCATTCCTCTGCAAGTGATCAACTGTGGACACTGCAGAAGGGATGCCTGGGCAAAATATTTAATTTTGAAATGTATTCGTTGTTTTTTTATTTACTAAATGTCTGGTAACTTCATGTACCTCTCTCGACAGTTAAGTTTGGATGAAAATTTTCTCGACTTTTTATTGCCAATTTGCTGTCATAATATTTCAGGGTTTGTTTTCATTTTACAAAAAATTGATGTACTTTAGTTTTTTCACTTATAAAAACTTGTTTAGATGGTTTGGTCATATAGTGAACATATATCATGCCAAGCCAATTGCCAAACCTTACAGTTTTTTATGGAAAGAAATGAGTCATGGGTATTGGGTCTTGAATTGCATAGAAAATGCATGGGTAGTGAAAAGAGGAGCCTTGGGGGCTGTACCCCTTTTTTTTACTGTTCAAATTTGTTTTTTAAAGTATGAGCAATTAAGCATAAAGCTTTTGTATTGCAATAATACAGAATGAAATTTTGACAGAAGGAAAAATTGTAAAATTTGTGATTGGCACTAATATGCTAGTACATTGAGTACTCACCATACCTCAGCCCCATCTCAACTTGAAGTGGCTTCTCATTAGCTATAAGATTGGAACAATGCAGCTGAATATCCATTGATAACCAGTAAAGGAGTGATAGAATGTGGCATTTTAACCAATATGATCATCCCTAATCCCAGAAAAAGACCACATAGGACAAATTGTCATACTGCTTTACATCTTGTAGCCATTTTATTCCAAGAATAGAGATTGTATTCCAAGAATAGAGATTGTATTCCCATGTGAAAACAACACTTTAATAAAAGCTGTAATGCCACTTATAAATAATCTTGTAGTCATGATTGAAAGGGCAGCTCATGAGGTCAGCAATTTTTATGAATCTTGAGGTCATTATGTCAGTAGGCCCCCAATACTACCCATCAATAAAATGTGTCAATTGAAACAATGAGAACGATCTTGGCTACAAGAGCATCCTAATGCCAACCAATGGCTTGTTCTGACATTCAATCCATTCTTAATTGAATGCAATACCACCTGGCTACAATGTAGTTGGACAAACCACCAAGCTATGATTCTTCTATATGATATGGAAATTTTTGACTTGACAGTTTAATCTGGCTAAAAATGACCAAAAGTGATTAAATCCAATTTTATGATTCCTTCCATAGCTCTTGGTAAAGGGCCAGGTCTTAGTGTTTCAAGCTTTAATATTTACCCAAACCCAACTACCACTCAGCCAATTTAATTGTAACTTATTATTAAGAATATAAGCATTTTAATCAAAGAGGTAAATTCTACTATTTAACTATTTGAATGATGTTTCTGCTTGAGAATCAACTGTTTAAGGCAACTGATAGCACAATTCAATATCCTAATCAAAGGCTGCCATGATATGGTTCTTTTTTTCTCCTACTCTATATCATCACCCTTTTCCCAACTTCATGTCAGGTCAGCCACTTGATGCTTTCTTCTCAGCCTACAGTACCATTCCATACATCTTTTCACTGCTATAGTATTGTTGCTACCTTAGAAAAATAAACAAGTGGGTGGATAGGAAAAGCTCTGAAAATCCATCTAAAAAGATGACATTCAGCTGTGACACCAGTTGATTTCAACCACCATCCACTACCAATGCCAGGGAGAAGTATGTGGAAATTGTGGTATATTGCCAGGAGACTGGAAGGACCAAGTAACCATGGTCTGTTTACTGCCCTTTCAGCTTTCATTTTGATTTGACAGAGAAAGTTGATAGATTAAACCCTGTTACTTTGTCAAAATTGTACCCGTATCTAGCCCACTCTACTGAGGCTCACTTTTGGCTATATTAATTAAACAAATAGTGATTAAATAATTTGGTGAGCCATTGACATGGATGTGATGCCGAAACTCGACTTCTCTTAGTAATATACTGTAATCAAGTTCAGGACCCAATAATTTTGTCAAAATTGCATCTTATTTTTATGGGATATGTTTGTGCTAGTCAGACATTAATACACTAATACTCCAATTTTAGTCTAACAGGTTGCTGTGATCATAATCTTAGAAACATTCTGTTCAAAGTGTTTAAATTAAGAAGGTGTGCTTCACAGTTAATTGCTTATCTTCATAAAGTCACCAATTGACATCACACTAATATATGCCTCAGTTATCGGTTGGTTGCAGACAAGATGATCAAGAGTTGCCATATATATATATATATAATTCTATTGTTCTTTGTTCACCTTTCTATAAACGTGACTGCATATTGAACTGATAAACACTTTGATGCATGACAGAGGAATTCAATTTTCATGCAACACCCCTCACTTGAATGCAATTAGAGAACAGGACATAAGTGATAGATAACAAAAATTAATGCTAACCAGATAAAACTGCTTTAGTCATATGGCACTGTTCCACAAAAACACACCCACAAGTTGAAAAGAATATAACTGTATTGTATGAAACCTACTCTTGTTTTGGTAGTAGGAATATATTGTTAATTGAATCAACATTTAAGCTTTATGAGTGCTTTAACAATCACATTACACAAAATATTGGCAATAGTTAGCACTTGGATATTTCAAAGAATTGTCTTGCTGCTTAATCAAACAAAGAGGGATCTTCTTCTTATCCTGGTCTATGCATTTCCAGCCCACAAACGAGAGCTGTACATTTTGTAAAGTCAATTTTAAGAATGACTCAATTGTGTTCATTATTACTTGTTGGCATTCATCTCAGAAGACAATGGAGTTTTCCCCAGTCTGTTGTTGAGCTGTACTGTTTGCAGTGCCTGTATAGTTTTGGCTTGGCAGGCCTTCTTGCAGTTGCTGGATCACACCTGGGTTTGTCAGTGATGATGCTGCCTTTCCTCTCCTTACTTCTCTGGATGCTGACCATCACTACTGGATTCCAGCTGCTTTGGTCTGCTGCTATTGCTTCCCTTACTGCAGGGTTGATCTTACCTGTCTTCATGTGGCATTTACAACACCTTTAAAGCATGATACAGGTCTTCTGGCAGGTCTAGAGGCTGTGGCTAGTTCTGTGTACAGAACATACATGGGTTTCTGCCCATTGTCCATTTGTCTGACATGACCAAGTCAGTGCAGATGCCAGTGGGAGAGCAACACAGACACGCTTAAGATGCCTGGCTAGTTTAGAATGGTCTTGTTGGTGATGTGGTCATGCCATGTGATGCCCTGGATCATTCTAAGGTTGCGTTTACTTTATCTTCTGACTGGTCAAAGGTGCATGACAGCAACAGAGAGCATGTCATTTATTCATCTCATGGAGACCTTTGACTTGGTCAGCAGAAAAGGCCTGTTTAGTCTTCTGTAGAAGAGTGGATGCTTCCCCTTGCCCCCAGGGCTCCTCAGGATGATCACAGCCTTCCACAATGAAATGCAGGGAAATCTAACTTGCCTATAACCATTCTTCATTAAACTTTAAAAACTTGTATTATATTGTATTATATATTTTCTGTTATTTATTAGATACAAATCAACCTTAGGCATAAGGTACTCCCTGGCATGATACCAGTACCAGCCATTTGAAAAGCAGACTTACCTATAGGTTAAATATAAAATGACCAAGAAGGATATAATCGTCATCTTCTTCTTCTGGCTTCATCTGACATCTATGAGGTCAGTCACTCAACACCTTTTTCTCCACTTGACTCAGTCTTCCCATTCTCCTTCTCTTGCTCCCACTTCTTTCATGCCTCATTCTATGACGTCCGTTAGTCTAAGCCATTGTTGCCCACTCTTCCTCCTTCCTGTCACTGGTGCTTGCCACACTGCCTTCAAAATATTGTCATTTTCTCTCCTCATTACATGTCCATGCCATCTAAACCTTGCTTCTCTTGCTCTCTCTGTTATTTTGCTTACCTTCAAAAATCTTCTTATGTCATCATTCATCCTGTGTCCATGCAAGGAAATAATAGAAGAATTTTATGAAAATGACAAAACAAGGAGTCTCATTGCTGAGCTTTACTCAGAGAGGAAGCAACCTCATCAGAGTTATTATCAGGATAATTGCCCATAAATATTAAAAAGATATAAAGACTCAGCTTTCAATTGAATGGTATCAGTTGTGGTTTTGTTCCATTCAAACAAAACAACCTCAAGCATAAGGTACTCCCTGTTATAATACAAATAACCAAACATTTTAGAAGCAGACTTACCTACAAGTTAAATATAAAAGCCCCATTGAAAAAAGCCAGCCACTTCCTTCCTTATTCTCTGTCAGCCTGAAGATCAAACTGCAAATCTTCCACAGATGATATGTAAATATGGTAGCCTTCTAGTATTAATGGAGAAGTGGGTCTGGTGTCACAATGGCCAGGATAAAGGCATGGCTTTTACTTTTCACCTTGTGTTTCAGTTAACTTGTATTTATAGACTGAAGATTATCATTATTATTTAATAGGGGTGATGCTACCCTGTTATAAATACTAATACTTGTTTCCTATGACTTGTATGATATCAACCAGTATTGTAATCAAAGCAAAACATGAAGTTAATGAGATTAAGTCTTGATCAGCTTTACATTTTCACCTTATGTTTCAGTTAACTTATATTTATAGACTGAAGATTATCATTATTATTTAATAGGGGTGATGCTACCCTGTTATAAATACTAATACTTGTTTCCTATGACTTGTATGATATCAACCAGTATTGTAATCAAAGCAAAACATGAAGTTAATGAGATTAAGTCTTGATCAGCTTTACATTCTGATCAACATCACACTTGATTTGTGCTGTGCAAAACAGATATTTTGATATTCAGGTTAAATTGTCAATACATTTAGGCTGTAGGTGAGGGTGTTAAAACTTGTCAAGATTCAGGGTTTTTGAATATGTTCTGAACCTCGTTTTTTAAGAGCATGGTCACTATTTAGGACAATATAAATGATATGATCAGAAAGGTCAGAAAGCTGCCCCCAGTATTTACACTTGTGAAGAAACAATATTGCGCAGAAGGGCTTAAACACATGCCCCAGTCTTGGTGATCTTGACTGTATTTTGAAAATAGACTTAAAGTTAATTGAGTTTGGCATTTAACTATGTGTGTTCATTATAGTATATATATATATATATATATATATATACTGATATGTCCAACACATGCTAGTGTGTAAAATGGACATTAAGCCAAATATAATGATGATGATGATGTATACTGATATATTGTGCCAATTTTAATTTTTTATTCAGGTAAAAGATCCAGTGATATGTCCAAACCAGCATGTATTCTGTGGAGTTTGTATGACACAGTGGCTTAACTCAAACCAAATTTGCCCAACATGCAGGATTCCCATCAATGAAAGTCAACCATGTAAAAGGATAATTGGTAGGTTGATTACCTTCATTTTCCATATTTTACATTTGTTTTGTTGTTTTTATTNATTATAGTATATATATATATATATATATATATATACTGATATGTCCAACACATGCTAGTGTGTAAAATGGACATTAAGCCAAATATAATGATGATGATGATGTATACTGATATATTGTGCCAATTTTAATTTTTTATTCAGGTAAAAGATCCAGTGATATGTCCAAACCAGCATGTATTCTGTGGAGTTTGTATGACACAGTGGCTTAACTCAAACCAAATTTGCCCAACATGCAGGATTCCCATCAATGAAAGTCAACCATGTAAAAGGATAATTGGTAGGTTGATTACCTTCATTTTCCATATTTTACATTTGTTTTGTTGTTTTTATTTAACTGTGGTAAAAATCTCTTTAGAAGGTAATAATGACCTCATAGTCATAACAGAAATATGAAAGAAATAGTTGTTTAAGTTTTGGCAATATTACAGTTACTATATTCTCATATAACTGACTCCTTTTCCATCACTGGATTTGTTTTCCAGGTGCAGAGATTGCCATTTGCTCCAAGGCACAGTAGTAGAGTAAGGGTATTTTGAATTGAGGTTAAGATTCATGGTGAAAGCCTGTTATGGACCCCTTCAAAGGCCTTATCCTTTAGGTACTGTGCTTTAGCTTATTAGAGGTCAGAGTGGGGAATGGACTGCACGTATGCTGGAAGTCAGTTTCATTCTTGCCCCTGACCTTCACTCTGTTATTCATCAAATTGAGCTTTATGTAAAGGGGAGGAAGGAGAACCTTGCTTATGTCAACAAGGGGATTTTCTTGGAAACCATGCTGGTACAACAGAGCATCTGGATCCTTAGTCCTTCTGTGTGTATTGGTTTGATATAGTCTGACTGAGCTAGAGAGACAGAGATAGCATTTGTTTTTTGTAAAGCCCCAATCAGCAGCCCAATGACCTTGAGGTCTCCACAGGATATCCATTTGTACTAGTTGTACTTGACAACTTTTAAATTAGGCTCCATCTTGTCATATGCCTTCAGACGTCACTTGGAAGAACTAGTGAATGGCTCTCAAGTCTGAGGGATTGTGTTGGACGTCAAGGAAAGGTGAATGAACCAACCATATTTGTGCAGCAGCAAACATTTTTTGCATGCCAAAGAATAAAGTCATTTCCATGTTACATGCCCTGAAAATGGTGTTATCTGCTTAATGCTCAAGTCAGGGATTCAGGAGGAATGACTGTTGCTTAAAAGTGGCACAAATAATTGGTAATGCCATTCAGGTCTTCCTGCATGAGCCAGTAAGACTCGTTGCCATTTGCTTTGAATAAACAGAGCTATTGTCTTCAGGAGAGATCAAGTTAGCAGAATCATTCCCTGAAGGTATTTTAGAGACCCTTTTTTGCTTCGGCTAAATGCGAGTTGGAAACAGCCCTGATAGCTGAGGAAAGGTTTGAATACTTATCTCTTTTTCTATATTTGTTGGCAGTGTTTTATTTTTTTTATATTGTATGTTTATTTAGACAGAAATCCAAAATTATCTGCATGGCCTAATGGCTCACACTGAACCATTGGGACAGCATAGTTGAAGGCTGATTTCTTTCCATTTAACCATGCAGCTAGTCCATTGTGTCAGAATGTACAGCAGATCTGTGGCTCCAAAGATAATTCTGATCTTTAATTTTACGATCAATATATTAAAAGTAAGAGGTTCTCACGAGGGAATGAATTGTTTGGCACTGTTCAGATTTCATGAAACCCGCACACTTAGCAAAGATAGTCGGCTTTTTTTTGTGCACCCTCGGTGTTTTTAAGTGTCTGAAGCCTATGTATCATCTTACAAAAGTATGTATAACTAAAAATATTGATTATCAATATAATTACGTAATCTGTTGTGAAATCCTAGTATAAACTTGTAAGTAGCATATAACATGGTTGTATAACGTGATTGTCATACAGCTCTAGCCTCCAGCTCTCACTTCCTTTAAGGAACTTGTATAACCACCTGGGCTGCATATCACGGTTGCCAGATGCTGTTGGTTCAATTAGAACATTAAATTTTTCTTGAAAACACGTTCCTTAAAATCCCCTATTGAAAAACAATGTTTTCAGTAGGATATATCTGGCCCTAAATATATCTGTATCTGTATGACACTCGGAAGTAGTTCACTTCATTAGCAAAGGTTATCGAGAAAATTGTGGATGCACAATGATGCCAGTGATAGCGCTCAAAATAGCCCTGCTGTAGTGCTGTTTTAAACCCAATTATGGTTGTTCAGTTTATTGCACTTACTGGTAAGGTGTGCCTGTCTGTGATGGCTTTTGGTACAAATGATTTGTTATAGATATCAGTACAGCACATTAAGTCGAGAACACTTTACTAAATTTCTGATGTGATTTACATTGTTGGATTATATTTGGTCGAATATGCATAGAGTCAATGTAGACATCCCTCAAGTTATTAATGATTTTTTAAAAAGGGGAAAAGATGATCACATGTAAATCTCAAAAGCTAGAGGTGATGAATAGAAACTTGTTTCATATCTAAAAGCAGCTTCCCAAAAATAAGGCTTTAACAAACTGTTCCCATACTTTTCACAATTTGCATGTACACCATTGTAATTAGAATAGGATTTTAAAAGATTTGAAGAGATGAGTGTTTATCTGTTATTGATTTAAAGCTTAACGGATGATTTATTTTGTTTTTTTAACCTTGAATCAAATCTACCAGTGTGGAGCTAAATGTCAATTTCAGTGTTTAGACTTTAGTTCAACCAATCGTGGTTTTCACAAACGCATAAACAATGGCATTGCAATTCTAAGCTACTGTAAAAGAAAAGTACGATAAGATCTATCTCACCGGTTATATCACTAAGCACATTACCCCCGCTAGGCCTTAACCCATATTTTGATGTTGCCTGAATACTACCTGCCAATACCAGGGTACCTTTCGTCCTCGATTCTTACTACGAGCTTCCTTGATTTCTATGTAATGTTATCCCACCTCTTGTTTTTGTGCTTCAGTTTGTTTTTCCTTTGCCTATGTTTTCTATCACCCTTTTTATCTGTAAATGTATGTTGTGATGAGTTGTGTCCAGCTTCTGCTTTTATAATACCTATATCGTTGGTCCTTGGTTTGTTCCTCGTATAGTAAGGCGCATGTCGCTTAAAAGCGTCATATTGCATTACCAGTTGTGAGGATTGAAAATACCAAGAGAGAAATGTTACCTGACGTTGTGGGTCACACTAATCCAAGTGTCGGTAATCAGAGGCGTAGTACTGCAGTGAGAAAATGTGTCTGCGAACATGAATTGTTGTTACTGTATTACATAGCTTATGGAATGTGGGCTTTTTGATGCATGCGATTATTGTGTTATTTGGAAGTAGAGAATATGAGACTTATAATAGAGTTTTCACTGGATTGCAATAAATAGATGCGTTAATATATATATAAGTTAGAAAAACTCTAACTTAACAGTACTCAGAGCTCCATGTCTTTCACAATCTTCAGCTGTATACAAATGATCACTTGAAAAAAATTTCTGCAAAGATGTTATATATGTTATCAATAGTTGCTTTTCAAAAGATCAGGTTACACAATTATTTGTATAACATTTTTGTATAAAATTTTTTTCAAGTGATCATTTGTATACAGCCGAAGTTTTTCTTACTCGTACATCTGATTATATGATAGGTCCTACGTTTTAATGTGGAGAGCACTGTTGCTGATGACATTTCATATTCATTTGTTAATATATAAATATATATATATATATATATATATATATATATATATATATATATATATATATATATATATATATACAGATCACAGAATTAAGCGTAACAAGCCAGACATCTCCATACACTATAAGCGTGAGAGAACCTGGACGCTCATTGCTGTTACAGTGCCAATGGATGTTCGAGTTGTGATCAAAGAGGGGGAGAAGCGAGAGAGGTATTCAAATCTGCAAGAGAAGCTTGACCGCATGTACCGAGCCAAAGTGACCATTGTGCCGGTGATAGTTGGAGCCATGGGAACATTACCACCTGGAATATTCGAATCATTTGAAACATTGCAGATCCCTAATATTGCTGCAAGTGCTCAGATTTCTGCACTTTTGGGCACCGCATCAATCTTGCGCCGTGTTCTACGTCTCTGAGGTCCTGGTCCGGACTTGAGACGTAGAACAATACTTATCATAGGTTACCTAGTGACGTAGTAGCGTTAAAAAAATAAATATCCTTCTATTTCAGCAATGTTCTTTTTAATATCTTGAGTCCTCTTTATTGTAAGTACAAGCNATATATAAATATATATATATATATATATATATATATATATATATATATATATATATATATATATATAAATACAGATCACAGAATTAAGCGTAACAAGCCAGACATCTCCATACACTATAAGCGTGAGAGAACCTGGACGCTCATTGATGTTACAGTGCCAATGGATGTTCGAGTTGTGATCAAAGAGGGGGAGAAGCGAGAGAGGTATTCAAATCTGCAAGAGAAGCTTGACCGCATGTACCGAGCCAAAGTGACCATTGTGCCGGTGATAGTTGGAGCCATGGGAACATTACCACCTGGAATATTCGAATCATTTGAAACATTGCAGATCCCTAATATTGCTGCAAGTGCTCAGATTTCTGCACTTTTGGGCACCGCATCAATCTTGCGCCGTGTTCTACGTCTCTGAGGTCCTGGTCCGGACTTGAGACGTAGAACAATACTTATCATAGGTTACCTAGTGACGTAGTAGCGTTAAAAAAATAAATATCCTTCTATTTCAGCAATGTTCTTTTTAATATCTTGAGTCCTCTTTATTGTAAGTACAAGCGTTTGAACACTCACACACACACACACACACACACACACACATATATATATATATTTGTGTAATTTTGTGTATTCGTATCAAAAAGTGCTCAATGCATATAGCAGAGCAATATATATATAAGGTAAAACACAAAAAATAAGAACTGTGATTAGTTGCAATTACAGTTCTTATTTTTCGTGTTTTACCTTATATATATATGCATATGTAAATGTATATATATATATATGTATATGTTTATGTATTTAATGCTAAAGTACTGAGTGACCGCCGAAGTACCAGCTGTTGATGTCAGTAAGGTTATATTTTATTCCCTGCACCTCACCAGAGAATGTAAATAAATGAATCTTACCTTATAATCACATGAAAAGTATGTTTGAAACGTCGTATGTTTTCACGTAATAACATTCACAGCAACGCTTTACCTTGACTATCTGCTTTTGAATGAAAACAGGAATCTTGCTGCTATTAAGAAAGACATTTCTTGACTATGCAGATGAGTGGTGCCAAATCTATATATTTTAGACAGGTGTTTGGGTTTGGACTCAGTTTTAATTTGCAAAGTCATTCAGATTCCCATCGAAGTTTTGTGCTTCCACATGACATAAGGAGTGCCGAAATCAATCTTACTGAATCTTAACCAAGTGAAAATAGACTTTTTGTACCAGTGTGAGATTTTCAGATGACCTTTACATGTATGAGACCTGAACGTTATGTTAAAATTGTTTTACATTATGCTACATTGCGAATAAAATATTTTTTAAACCGTTAATGAATGTTAGTACGATTGCGGGCAAAAATTGGTGTTTTTATGGTCTTTAAAAGCGAGTGATATGCCAGTTTACCGGCACTGGAATTTTCTGTAGACAGATGCGGTCTGGTCGACTCTGCAAAAAATTGAATTAAGTGATAGAGGTAAAAAAGAAGAAAGAGAAAAAAATATATTATAAGATGAAGATAATTGAAAAGAAAGAGTGAGATCAGAGTAACTGGTAGTGGGTTCTCAAATCGATCTCTTGTCTACCGGGTGGCCAATTATGAACTGAAAGACAGGAACCATTGATATAATGAAAAATCCTGTGTCTAATACATTTAATAGGGAGCGGTATTGTGATTTTGATTCCTGACCATAGAGGAAACACGGCACTCACCTCCAAATGATAGACAATGGCCGTTTGAATAGAATACACGTACATTCTTGCACGTACACGCTTAAACATGAAGACTAACATATATCCACTAACACATACACGCTAACACATAAACACTAACACATAAACACTAACACCTACACAGTAACACACAACTCAACACATACACACTAATATGTACACACTAATATGTACACACTAATATGTACACACTAACACATACACGCTAACACATACACGCTAACACATACATACTAATACGTACAAACTAATACGTATACACTAATACTTACACACTAATACGTACACACTCATACGTACACACTAAGATATACACACTGTGACACTAACACATAAACACAAACACACACACACACACACACACACACACACACACACTGA
Organism: Morbakka virulenta; assembly: GCA_003991215.1. Classification (NCBI taxonomy): domain Eukaryota; kingdom Metazoa; phylum Cnidaria; class Cubozoa; order Carybdeida; family Carukiidae; genus Morbakka; species Morbakka virulenta. The sequence goes on from RDPX01000086.1 coordinate 2,433,127, forward strand.
CACATACACGCTAACGCGGTATGGTAAAGAAGAGGAATTGCCCGTGGATTGGACTTGGTCATAGCGAAATATTTTAATTTTGGTTTAAGAAAATTTCTCAGTGTGTTAATATGTACGAGCGGTAGTATGAGTCTTCAAGAACAGCAGGAAAATATATTTGCCTGAAAACTGCCGGGATATAAGACGTGTGAGTTTAAGAATCAATCTGGAATTGGGATTTGGTCGAATGTTTAGTTCCGATTGGGTTCCTTTAATTCAGTTACCAACCTTACTGTTTCCTGTGAAAGAGTGTGTTTAAAACCTTGATAGTTTTGGCTCACCCGGAGATCCGAAATTTGTTACCATCGGTTCCGGATGATTGTAGTTTGAAATAACCCCTGGCGGGTATGCCATCATATTCCTTTATTTTTATAAACATATCGTCACCAAAGGTTGTTTTGGGTCCAAAGGTTCTCCCCTCTTTTCATAAACGATTTGCCTGATTATGTGTTATATGTATGAAATCACTATTAGGGTTGGTGAGATCAATTTTTATTCCAGCATTCAGGCTGCATTTTTGCCTTTCAAAGGGATGCAGGTTTCGATGTTTGAGTTTGGGCTGAACACAGTATTGCAATGGGATGAAGAAATATTTTGCGGCTGTCAACACTAAGGACAATTTTAGATGCATCTCATAAAACTTTGAATATTTCCGTCGGTTTGGATAGGTAATTGACAGGGAAACAGTGATGAGGTAGCCTTCTAGGTGGTTGCTTTAATTCATAGTTAAACTGGGAGTCCTTTCTGAAATGACATGGATAAGGCAGCCTCCAAAGATTTTTGGCTGCAGACCTCAACAGTTTCTCTCTTCCGTTCTCCCCCCCTCTTTGCCCCTCTCTTCCCCTCTCTTCCCCCTATCTCTCCCTCCCATTTCTCTCCCATCCACTCTTTAAGGTACATTAACATGAGATTTCGCTTTCATGTTGTGCCATCGTTCACATGGTTGATACCTCTTTCTTGATTCATTTCACTAATCTTTCCATCCTAAGAGTCACTCTTTTCCCTGTTCCTCCTTTTCCCTGTTCCTCTTTTTCCCTATCATCCAGTTACCATCTGATTTTTCAAACCCACTTTCCTATCATACCCGCTATAGATCACTTCTACCTAATCTTTAAATCTTTTAATAACTTTCCATCAATGCCAGGTCATATTAACACCTTTTTATTTCGTACTTTCTTTGTCCATTACATTTTCATTCGTTCTCCTTCAAATATTTCATGACCTGCTAAGCGTTTCCTTTTATGTTTCTTTCCTCATATTTCTCATACTTCTCATCTCAATACATTTAATGTCGAATCTTTGCGTCCTTAACAAATAGAATAATGATGGGTTACACCACTGCTTGTTACCTACTCAAGTTTTGCTTTGGTATCCTTTTTGATGATTCTGTAGCTAGTGTTTTCAAAGGACGCTATTAACAAACTATTCCTGGTGTTAAATCTGCTGTTGAAACACTGTTAAATTTATGTCTATAGTTTTGAGAAATAATTCAATAGGGGAGTTACTTGGAACATACTTAAGGCGATAGGGTCTTCACTGATCCTTACCTTTCATTGCTTCAAAGCAGGCACCCAGGCGACGCTCTGACACTGAAACAAACACACAAACGTATACAGTAGAGCCCTGGTAGCGTTAAGGCCGAAAAGAATCCTGTAGGATCCTAACTGTGATCATAAAAGCAATTGAATTGACAAATTGGAACGAAAAAAGAATGGAAAAGACGTTGGAAGGAAAGCTAGCGCCTTTCACTGTGTTTGTTGTGGATAAACTGTATGTGTTGTGGACAGTTGTCCTTTGGATTGAGTTCCAGGTTTAATTTCCCGTAAAGCAGCTAGTTTCAAAGAAAAAACCTAAGGACGTAATTGCTACCCTTTCAAAGTTATCCTCATGTAACTATTGGACCCAGTGTATGGTGGTCCGTGTAAGCAAATAAAACTTTGATGAAGGCGACATAGTTGATAAAAAATGCGTTTGTCAGTGGCCCACGGTCAAACTCTAAAGATTGCGCAATGCAGGAAAAGGATTTATTGTTACAGAAAATCTTGTTCTGTTTCCACTTTGGGTTCCATCTGCTAAGCTGTTTATATTCGTAGTTGTTTCTTTCGCGTGGAAGCGCTTAGTCTTACCCTTGGCCTCAGGCGTAGCGCTGCTTAGAACATTGTGAACCTCAGAAATTGATTTGTCGATATACTTCAGTTTTAGGAAAGTCAGCCATAAACAGGCATAACATGAACAAAACATCGAAATGAATACAGATAACTGCATTTCTACTGACCCCCAATATATGTTGATAGATATTGTTCTCACGTCGCATTTTTGTTGACTTCTCTTCTTTTTGAGGGAAATTTTTGTCCGGAGACCACAAAATAAAAATCAAAGAAAGCAGCTGAAGCATAAAGCCTCTAAATGTAGTGATAAGATATGTTTTGATCCTAAATTGTAACAAAAAGAAGGGAGGAAGGCCTTCCTTATCTCCTTTCCCAATAAATAAGACAATAATCCCAACATATTTCAACTTGGTTTGTATGGTAAGTGAGTTTCAATGCACTGCTGAAAAAAATAATTTTTATCTGATATTAACCGTGAAAACAGGAGTAAGATTAAAGCAAATAGAACTGTAAACAAAAAACTGTGGTACATAATATGAAAGAATGAGTGAAAGATGGGGCCGCAGAACCAATTTGCAGAAAACCCAGTGCTGATACTTCACTTGATAAAAACATATGGCAAAAGCAATAGGCACTTATTGGAAGCCAGTTCGTTGCATCCATAATTGTCACACACACACACACACACACACACACACACACACACATATATATATATATATATATATATATATATATATATATATATAGAGAGAGAGAGAGAGAGAGAGAGAGAGAGAGAGATAGAGAGAGAGAGAGAGAGAGAGAGAGAGAGAGAGAGAGAGAGAGAGAGAG
>RDPX01000086.1:2469141-2481632 GCA_003991215.1 Morbakka virulenta
AAATACTTGAGAAACTCTGCTTCTCTTCGTGCGGAAATGTGAAATGCGAACCTCACGAAGTAGATGTAATTTTGTGTTTACTTTTTTTTCCGTAACCACTTGTTTTTACTGTGCAAAAGTAGCAATCGGAACTGTGATCCTTCGGCTCTCTCCAAATCATTGGAATTGCAAATGGCATGTTTACTTTTTTTCCTTTGCTCCATTGCCTAAGCTTTTCATAACAAGTCCTGCAAATCTTGTGTGGAGCCCATGACTTGTCTTGGTCGCCTAATTTTAGTTCAAAGTAAGCAAAATATCCTTGTTTAACGAAGCTGTTGATATCTAATCGACGCTGAAGGAATGTGTAGCTTCCACACACATAACAGAACGAGTCTGGATCGTTTAGGTACTTGCGTCTGTGAGCAGCAGCCATGTGTAGACTGAAAAAGAAAAACTTCCTAAGTCAGGCTACTACTCATAGGCTTGCTCTTGTATACTTTTAAATTTCTTTATAAGTATATTTTTCTGTTCATAAAATTTTGTACGGAATAATCATGCACGTAACCAGTTTTATTGTTCAGTATTGTTTAGCTTAGTAGATGATTAGTAATAGAATTCGCTACCATTATACAAGGAATCGTACAAAAGTTAAGCTAAGCGTATTCTTACCTTGAGAAACTGGTAGCTGAATATCCAAGGTTTTGATTGTGTATCGTGCTCTTATGGATAACAAACTGATTCAGACCATAAAGCTTATTGTCATTAAATGGTTTTTTCTATAACATCATAATATTAGTGAGCTATTCAAGAATAGGCCTTTGTTTCCTTATCTTATTGTTACAATTTTTGCATATTGTTTACACAGGTGCTTGGCTTCTGATATCACTTCCAGCTGGTCTAGACACACTATACATCCCTTTGTTTGTTCAAGAGCACTGGGTCCCTGCTATCCTTTGAATGTTTTGTTTTTATTATATTCGAATGCAGTCACAAAATATGTCAATCAAAGCCGATAATTCATGAAGCCCTGATGAGTAAATGTGAAAAACATGAAAATCTGGTATTTTGGGCAATATTCATAGAAAAGGATCTGGACGTATAGGAAGAAAATGATGGTCATTTTCGAACTCAGCACACCATATTTAGTAGGAATCAATCAAGAAACTTCATTACTTTTGAAAATAATTGAAAATTGTTTTCCAGTGTTATTATTATTATCAAAGGATATACATTTCAATGAAAATAAATACTGTTATCAATAAATGTCCTCTTAAAGAGTTTGCAGTTATTTATGATGGATGAAAGATAAGTTTGCATGTATTTTAAGGTTGATTTCTCGCCCTATTTTGCAATTCTCTGGAGAAATGTGATCCTTTGCTTTCCTCTTGCTCTTTTTCGTTTAAACTTTCCCCGTAAGTGTTACCTTTTCTATTCTGTGTTTTTTCATGGAGTGTCCGAGGAATTGCAAGTCTTGCTTCTTTTTACTTTTCATTGCTTTTCTTTCACTGCCTGCTTTAATTTGAACGTTTTCATCCGTTGTATGACATGCTTGCTTACATGGTATTAATATTCTTATCTCTGCTGCAGTGATTCTCTTCAATTGATTCTTTTCAATTTTATATAATCCATGCTAACTAGCTACATATTCTGAAGAGTCCTTAATTAATTTAGATTTTTTTCTCTCCCGTAGTCAGATGCAATTCATCCAAAGGTTTTTTTTGCCATTCGATTCTTCTTCATTGTTTACTTAGTGACTTTTATGATCGTATCAGCCGTTACTGACGAGGACGAAAAATGGATAGAGTACTTCACAAGCTGGAATTACATTCTTCTCATATTTTATTTCATTGTTGCTGTTCGTGTAACACTAGCTTGTTTTGTCAAAGTAAAGACTTCGACCATTTCAGATTCAGCGAAAAGCCTTGGTCTCTCCGAACAACAGTCAGTAGCAGAGAACTACTCCCAAAGTATTACACTCTCCGAAAAGATTTACTGGATTTTATTCTCAACAACGCTGAACACCAATGTTCAAGTAACGCTGTTTTACTGGATTGCGCTGTACAACTTTAGCGATTTGGAGCTAAATGGTAGTCTGCAGACGTATTTAGCGATAGACCGGCACGGCATTAACCTTTTATTAATATTAATTGATTTTTTGTTAAACGCAACTCCTGTACGGATTCTACATTTTGTGTACCCTTTATCTTTTATTTGTTTATACTATTTATTTAATATTTTGCACTGGAAAGTGACTGGAACGATTGTGTATAGCGTATTAGATTACGAAAATAAACCAGGTGTTGCTGCCGGCCTCATCATTGGTGAATTGTCCTTCTTATTCATAACGCAGTTCCTGCTGTATGGTGTTTATCGTTTGAAGAGGAAATACATACGTTCTTGATGGAAAGGGTTTGATACAAGTACAGGAATTTAGTTGTATCACACTTCCATTTTATATGTGCCCATTATGGTTCTGACGGTCGATAGTGAGCTTAAAGATCGGCTCGGTGGAGCGCCAGAGACGGATCAATCAAGCGAAAAATATCTAATCGATAACGGTTTTTGATCGGATATTTTCCTTTTTTGATTATATATAATACAGACAATATAAGAGCAATGCCTTTGCTGCAGAAAAATGTTTTTTTTGATAAATAAGTCATTTTCTTCATTTTTTGGCTGTTTTACTGTGAAATTTGGCATGGAAATCGTCGGAATAATGCTCAAGGTAGTGCCCTTGAGCGAACTGGTTTGCTCGCTTAACATAATACACGAGTGATCTAGCGAGGAATGCTCAGGCGATGCCGGAGCCTAGTACCCATGTTTTCAAGAACCTGTTGTAAAGGTTTTGTAGAAGCTGAGTGTCTTCACAGAGTTTTAAATGCTCTCACGTTATAAGTACGAATTTATGAACTTTTGTTAGTGTTATTTTTTAGAATACAACTTTGTAAATAAACAAACAACGAAAAGGAATAAGCAAGTGTATGTATAAAGCTTTTCCTGCTTTCTTACGATCAATTTAATTTAAATGCATCGAGTATTTATACTGACATGCATCAATTAATTTATTTGTGTCTATTTGTGAGTTTGATTCATATTCCTATAGTAGGTCTTCGGGCATTAAACCTGATTCCAAATACACCAGTTATAACAGGGAAGGTCTTAATTTTCATCTTCTACATTTTCGCTACTTCTATTTCAAGGTCTTTATATTTACCAACTTTGTCGAATTTCATAGGTGATATATTACTGGTACACTAATATTAATCAATTGACATATTGTAATCAATTTACCCTTAATAACAACATCGGTCCCTTCTTATTGAGATATCCCAAAGAAAGTGGTAATGGCTTATGTTCATACCACTCAATATCATAGTGGTTGCAAACTTTCCAGTGTATGTGGTGGCCAACACGAATGTGTTGATTGGTGTATTCTTTAGGGGCAAGAATAGTCCATCCTGAAATAAGGTGGTCAATGGTTTCAGTAATTTTGTTACAGAGCCTGCGCTTAGGGTCTTCACCATTGTGAAAAATATTTGTCTGATGATTTCTTGTAAAAAGGCTTTGATGTTGAGCAACGAGAATAAACTATTCTGTCTCCGCCTTTAACTTAGCTCTATGCAATCACTGATGGGTACAGTGGATATTAGGCATGCAAGAGTTTTGACATCCAGGCATTGTTGATAACATTCTTTCCCTTTTGTTTTGATGCTTATTTTAGTTTCCTAGCATTTTCGATGTTCATCATTTCTGCATTAAACTGATTTTCCAGATCTAGATCTGTTTCCCGTGCAAATTTTTTTGCTTCCTTCTTAACAGAATGTGACCTTTATTGTTCCTCATGCCTCAAGACAAATTTTCAGCATTGGACCATCATATAAATCTAATTACCTAAAAAGAGCAACAGTGGTTGGTTCATAAGAGAGTTCCAGTTGGGTCAAACCACTTCCCCCAGAACTTCTTGGGAGATAAAGACGATGAACATCAGCTTTAGGACGGTGCATGTTGTAACTTGTCAACACTTTCCTGATTTTACAGTCGAGTCTTTTTATCTCACACAGATTCTAATAAATAATGCTGAAATTGTATGTGATAACGGAAACAGCTAACTTGCTGATCGCAGTAAACACATTCTTTGAATTGAACTATGTTTCGAGAATCAGTCTGATCCTTCGTTGTGAGTTCCCTTTTTTAGTTTTTCCTTCATTGTAGCATGTTGAATTCCACTGGATTCGTCTACACCAAGGTACTTATACACTTTCTTCTATTCTAGATCTTTAATCATTGTCTCTTATTCAAGTGATACATTGTTACTTTTCAATAGCTTATTTTTCCTAAAAGTGGCCTTGGGACAATTGCTCAACAAAAAACTCCATACCAATATCGTCAGTGAATCGTTTGACAGTTTTCAATAACCCTCAAGTTCATTATCACCGTTTACGCGAAGCTAAAAATCATCCATAAAAAACAAATGGGAGGTACCCTCAATTTCAACCTTATATCCATAACTCGAAGACTTTAGTTCAGTTTGCCGAATTCAGTTCTAAAAACAACGGTATGAGTGAGATACAGAAGAGAAAGCGAGATAACGAACAATCCTTTAAAGAATTCAGTTCTACGAACAACATAATTTTCATTTTCCACATTTCGCTACTTCTATTTCAAGGTCTTTATATTTACCAAGTTTGTCGAATTTCATAGCTGATATATTACTGGTACACATTTTTTTTTAGTTTTAACGTCATTTCCCCCCAGCAATTGGGGCTCAGACGGTGCCCTTCAGAGGGACTTTGATTTGGTAGTGAGGAATTTATTGGCCAGATTCTTTTCCTGACGCCAACCAATGGCTTTTTTTCTTTGTAAAGTTCCACATTCTCCTCGACAGCTTCGGGAATCGAACCCGGAACTCTTGGTTACTATCCAATTGCACTACGTGAGGGTATCTCCCATTTGTCAAATACGTCAATATGTCAATTGATTGATATTAGTGTACCAGTAATATATCATTTACATTATAATGCTTAGTGAAACTGCACCATAACCAAGAGGTTCCGGACTTGTTTCCCCAAGCGAGCGACTTTGGAACTTCACAAAAGAAAAAGCCATTGGTTGGCATCAGGAAGGGCATCCGGCCAAGGAATTTCTCACTGCCAAATCCAAGTCCCTATAAAGCCCATCGTCGCAGCTTAATCTTGCCAATTATTCTGCTGCAATTGCCATTCAGCCGTAATCTAACTCGCCTTCTTTTATCCTTGAATTCATCTTGATACTTCTTGATAATAGATATCTGCTGCAAATATTTGTCCTGCCTATTTCCAGCTGGTTGACGTCAGGAAGGGTATCCGACCAAGGAATCTCTCACTGCCAAATCCCCTATGAAGGGCACCGTCTGAGCCCCAGTTTCTGGGGAAAATGACGTTCAAACCTAGAAAAGAAAGAAGATGATTTGCGATTGGTTTTTAGTGTTTTTCGTGTGATTATTCTTTTCAAAATAGTATTTTTAATTTGGTAAATACATCAATTAGTTTGCGTACATCGCGAAGACCTTCCATCGTGTAATCGATTTTTCCTCAATAAATTTGCGTGTAACTTCGAGAGTTCCTCTTCTGATGACTGATTCTGTCGATTTGATGTTATTTGAGTTATCTCTTGTAATTAATCAACATGCTCGTTCGTGCAAGACAATCAACGTGTTTATCAACATTTATGCTTTCTTTAGATGCAAAATACCATAATCCATAGAAACGGATATAACCATCGATTGTTAAAGGGGAATTGCAGGCATGAACTGTCATGTGTGGTGGTGGTTTGCAAAGGGGTATCAATGTATTGCTAGATATTTTGAAAATGATTTCGAATTTCAGATTCATATATTTAAGGTTAGTTTGATAATACAGCCTAGGTACTTTTCTTTAATGGCAAATTTAGTTTTAAGCTTTTTTTTAAAAGGAAACGTTCATAGAAGGTGGTTGCCGAAAGATTTTTCTAAGTTTGTATAGCATTTGTTTGGTTTTTGTCCTTTGCAAGGCCTAAAATCAATTTCTTATTGGTACACCATTTATAAATATATTACATGCTAAGTGACAGATGAAATACTACGATCAATATATTTTTGCGCCAGAGTAAAATTACTTTCATCCCCCACTGACGGTTACTTCCATAATTTTTAAGCAAGATGGGAAGTCACCATTTGATAAAACAAACAAAAGAAACCACTTGTGGTACACAAAAATAAATATTTCCAGTATACGGAAGGGTGTTACCTATTTGTATAATTTGCGCCCCATCTAATTGATGATCTTAAAACCAGCTGAGATATTTGCTCGGAATGTTTATTACACATTAAATCTTTATGATTTTAGCTTTCTACTCGCTAACCTACAACTACTGTTGAATGATCTGTGATTGCTCTCTTTCTATCAGTGAATGCGTACCCATCGTCGCAGCTTGAGCTTCATCTTGTCAATTATTCTGCTGCAATTGCCATTCAATCATAATCCAACACGTCTTCATTTATCCTTGAATAGATCTTGACAACAGATAACTGTTGCAAATATTTTTCCTGCCTATTTCAAGCTGGTGGGTGTCAGGAAGGGCATCCGGCCAAGAAATTCCTCACTGCCAAATCCAAGTCCCTATGAAGGACATCGTCTGTGCCCCAGTTTCTGGGAAAAATGACGTTCAAACCTAAAAAAAAAAAGGCAAAGATAATCTGGGCTTTTAGTGTTTTTGTTCTGTGATTATTCTTTTCAAAATAGTTTTTTAATAATGTAAATGCATCAAAATATTTGCGTATATCATGAAGAGCTTTAATCATTCGATCGATTTTTCCTCAATAAATTTGCGTGTAACTTCGAGAGTTCTTGTTCTGATGGATGATTCTGTCGATTTAATGTTGTTTGAGTTATCTCTTGTAATTAATCAACATGCTCGTTCGTGCAAGACAATCAACGTGTTTATCAACATTTATGGTTTCTTCAGATGCAAAATACAACAATCCATAGAAACGGGTATAACCATCGATTGTTAAAGGGGAATTGCAGGCATGAACTGTCATGTGTGGTGGTGGTTTGCAAAGGGATATCAATGTATTGCTAGATATTTTGAAAATGATTTATCTTAGTCATTGTCATTCTACAACTGCCATTTAATCATGGATCCTTTATATTTTCCAACTTCATGTTGCTACTCTGTTACCTTGGGTTTCTTCTGGACGATCTGAACTTGATATAAGCTATAATTTATTTGGTTGATATATCTAGCCTTCTTGCAGCTCTTCCAGGCTTCTCTATGGTGACTTTTTGATATGCTGTAGCGTTTATTTCTAATTTTGCTTTGTATTGCAAGTACTCTTTGTCTGATGCTCCCATTTGCCTTTTTTAACTGCTTTTCTTGAATTTCTTGTTTATTTGCTTTTGTGATTGTTTTCTTTCTTTGGTCATATTTGGCGTCATGACAATGTTGACAGGGATCTGTTATTAGGCTCTGTATTTGGTAAGCTAACACGAGGTAGGCCTAAGACACGCTATAGTGATAACACCTCTCAGCTATGTGACGGAAAATATATTCCAGAGCTATATCGAATGGCGCAAAGTCGGTCTGGTTGGCAAAATTTTTGTAGAGGCCCACGGCAGATCTTGAGATGATCTTTCCGTTTGATGCTGATGATTGTTTTTGATAGTTCTTAACGAGTCTTATTATCACCTAGATGAAGTTATTTTTAACAAATTCTCTTCTCTGTTGGGTAGAAAAGGAAAAAGACTGCATGGTGAACTCTGAATCAAGATACAACTCTGCTCTAATGTCGAGTAGCATTTTAATACTTTCACCAAATAAGTTGATTCTTTCCTTAGCTTCACGTTTGGGCATTCTTTTGCTTAGGCAGTAAATAGTTTTTTATTTACTGACTTAGTTCATTAGGGATAAAGGAAGTTTTCAGTCCTCTTCATCTGCTTAATGGGGTTATTTTTGCTGAAACCCATCTGTTTTTTTCAATGCATCATTAATCATATTTACAAAACCTGTTGTGAAAATAATATAATTTAGATGAAGAGGATTGAAAATTGTAGAAAAATGAAAAATGATCCTTACACCAGACTGGATTCGAACCAGTGTCTTTCGATACCATGGCAACATGCTCTACGATCTGAGCCAATTACGCTTGTCCTTCCTGTTTACAAACATCCTTCACTCACGCGCCTTTCGTTCCCCAAATCCTTATTGTTGAACATCACAACCCACTCACGCATGTGGTGCTGAGCCTCCGACAGAGAGACGTGTGGCATAATATGCGACAAGAGTGGCACCTGTCACTGGTTCCACTCGCGTCGCATATTATGCCACTCGCTCTACCATAAACTCTAATGTAAAGGCAAGGTCACGTGAAAATTACTGATTGAATTGAACGTCTAACCCTTTTAAAATTATACAGCTTACGAAAGAATACGAAAAGTACCGAAGAGGCTAAAGATGCTTCAAAAAAACGTCGGTCGCATCGGAGTCAGTTGCTGGGTTTTTTAACACTGATTACTCAAGCTACAGTTTACGTGGTGAGAGCATATAACATTTGGGCTGGTTATGAGTTGTATCCTTTGGAACTTACACAATCGGTGAAGTTGCAATTATTGACTGTTCTAAAGCAGATAGCCACAAATAGTAATAAACTTGCTCGTGTGACGTCATTTCTAAGTCATGCGAAATGTCAATTCCGCGACATCATTAATCAGTGGCAAAACGTTAGGCTTCCTCCGCCATGGCAGGTTCCAAGCCCGGATGAGAAAGGAGGAGGGTTGGGGAAGGGACCAATCACCCCTTCCTGTAAGACAATCACCGATTACGGAAACTTGGACAGCAAACAGAACTATCTATGGTCACAGAACCATGTCGTGTGAATTCCCTGAAGATACCGACCTCAGATGGGAAGACACGCATATGACGGCTGGAGGTGAAAGCCTACGGGAAGCCTCCAACCTGAGAACGACATGCATAAGATCACTACTGACACCAAAAAGATAAATCCGTGTAGGTTGTTGGAATGTCAGAACCATGTATGCCACCGGGAAAACTGCAACAAAAGTAAGGAAAATGAGGAAATACCATGTAGAGAGCAAAAAAGGACCTGGGATGGCAAACATGGAGCAAAGTTGAGAACATAGCAAAAGACAGAGAAAGATGATGGAGGATGCTGTCAAGCCTCATGAGCCGCCCATGGCTCGAAGAGGGTAAGTAAGTTATCATAGCTCTGTTCAGCTGTGCTCTCTATTTTTGGACTGCCGCTTAAGACAGTTGCCCGATATAAGAGTTTCAAGTAGACCCCAGGCACTCAAAGAACTTAAAAAATCGTTTGAAACTTTGCCTGAAAATTTTTTTTTTCTTACTTTCACTGAACTTGGTACACAATGAGTTTGGAATGTACTAAATTTGCGGGAATTTAGTGTGGGAAATTTTAATATGATAGTCAAGTAAATTTCCTGTCCTTCCAAGTTTCTTTTAAAGAATCAGAAGCCCTTTGTTGCTATTTGAATGTCAATTTATCCATTTGACTTCGAGGAGGTCAAAAAGATTAAGGAGATTGTGATGATATTCAGATTACGTCTTGGGGTTGCAAGAGACAAAATAACTTATTGGGCAGAAAATTGGAGGATTCTCTGCACAACCCACAAGATTTTACAAAAAAGAAAGAACGAAAACACTTCATATGAAAGTCATCACATATATATATATAAATATATGATATTATATATATATAAGCAGCGTTTACTAATGAGTAAGACTGTTAAGAAACAAGTTTTCGTTTACTATGAAAATCAATTAATTAAGGAAGTCAAATCGAGTATTAATCCAGGATGAGGAGTATACATGAATGTCTGAGTACATGACTTGATATATATGACATGACTTACTTACTTGACTTAAGCCTGTTCACTCCGGCATGGAGCATAGGCCGCTAACAATCTCCCTCCATCTGCGTCTGTCCTGGGCTGCGGTCCTGATGGTGTGCCAACTATGTCTGCTGTCTTTCATCTCCTGTTCTAGACTTTTAAAGCTCCTCATCTCCTTTGCTAGATTCCCACTCTTTCCTCCTTCGTACATAGTTTGCACATTCCATGTTCCGAATCTGATTGGCTTCCTTGTCGAAAGGAGATTCAATCTTCTAGCTTCCCTAAGGCTTTCACTTGCTGACATCATATTTTCTCTTGGAGGAGCTCCTCGACGACGGTTGCCAGTAGTGTTGTTCATTGTTTGCGTCTCTGTAATCCGTTTTATCCACTAATTGGGGATTGGCCCACCAGCTTCACCAGAACCCTGTTAGCCAGCGTTACCTGTTTCCACCTCCCACGACGGGGACGTAGGGTTGGACTTTGGGAGGCTATATATCACATACACTGGATATTATCTTGCCAGCTTTGTATTCTCTGTAACTCCTTGTTAAGTTTGTCCTGAAAAGCAGCGAATTGGTAAAAATGATTAAAAAAAAGAAGAAAATTGTCATATGTAATTAAGAAACTTTTAAAAAATTTTTTACGCGATAATTTCTCAAATCAAAAAAGGTCTCCATTCAAGAAATTTTAACTGATGAAGCTTTAGTAAAATTTTGAATTAAAAAAAGTGCATCACTAAGGATTTGATGGACGAGTGCAACATTCTCTGACTAGGTGAAATGCATATGTAATTCAGGAACTGACCAAGTCACCATTAAAAAACACTATGCTTAAGAAACATGAACAAATTCCACTTTACCACGAAAGCAAAATGAGAAAAAAGAAGAAGTAGCCAAAAGTGCAATGATGGATTTTGTTTTTCTACTGCATTATTTCAGCTTCAAAAAAGTACTTTCCCTCAAAGTTTGAACTGGATATGATGCTAAAAAAACAAAATATACTACTCCAAAGCCTACTAGAATGTTTACAAAGTAATATAAGCATATTATATTTTATTTTATAGTATTGTATTATAATATATTATATTATGTTATGTTATATTATATTATACTATATTATATCATATTACAATTTATTTTATTATTATATTACATTAGATATTATATTATAATATATTGTATTATATTATATTATATTATAATATATTATAATATAATTAAGTTTCAGGTTTTTGATTAGGCTAGCGTTGAGAGTCCATGTTGCATACACATAACTCAGAATGGAGCACACACAAGATTTTAAGACACTTGATTGTGTAGCAAACAAATTTTAAGACTACTAAAAAAGGTTCTGCATCTTTCTAAATTTCTCATTGGTGACTGAAACAAGTCGTGTTATCTATTTGTCATAGAGTTCATTGGAAATACAACAAAAACCCAAATAATTGAACGATAAGACTTAAACAATAAGATTAGATCCACACACTTGGTTATATCCAAGTTTAAAGGCTGACCTTTCATATCCACATGCATTTTGTTTTAGAACTGTTAATATTCAGAACTTTCCTCTTATTTTAATGAAGATTTGCCTAAAGCAGTATTTGCAGTCCAGTTACTGACTTTGCAGTTCCGTTGCCAAATTCGCAGTCCAGTTACCGAGCTTTCAGTCCAATTATTGGGTTTTTAGTCCAGTTTCTGAGTTTGTAGTCCATTTATTGAGTTTTCAGTCCAGTTATTAAGTTTGCAGTCCAGTTACTGAGTTTCCATTTTAGTTACCAAGTTTGTAGTCCAGTTGCTGATTTTGCAGTTCATTTATTGAGTTTGCAGTCCACTTACTAGTTTGAAGTCCAGTTGCTGTATTGGCTGAGTTGACACTCTAAGCGCACAATGATGGTATTGATATTGCTTGATTTGTTAATATGCTGATATTATGATTGAGGTACTGATGTGTATATACGGGTACAGATGGGAAAAACTTTCTTGTTACAGCTACGGAATATCTATTTGTGTAAACAATAACTCCTTAAATAAATACCCAGGCAAAAATATGAACATTTTAATCAACGCCAAAGGCTGGTACTTCAGCTTTTACAGAATTTTATTTAGGCACTTTTGAATCACTTTCATTCAGAGATTAAAGAGATTACGAGACATTGTGCAACTTTGTTTAACAAATTTGTCAAGCCGGTTAACTCATAGCTCAACCTGGGTCCCGTTGTTTGATTTTAGTAGAAATATTCAATTAGTCGATATTCTTTATTGTCAGCAACAATAATATAACAATAATGATAGCAATACTGAAACCAGGCAAGCCAGCAAACTCCCCTTGTAGTTACAGACCGATCTCACTCTTATGCTGCATGTACAAGCTCCTTGAGCAAATCCTCCTTACCCGGCTCTTGCCAATAATAGACAAGCACATCATGCTGGAGCAGGCCGGTTTCAGACCGGGAAGAAACACAACAGAGCAAGTACTAGCCCTGACATCCTATATAGAAGCAGGCTACGAGCAGCCGAGGAAAACAGGTGTGGCCTTCATAGACCTATCAGCAGCATACGACACCGTATGGAGAGGAGGATTGCTACTTAAACTGGCCAAGATGATTAAATGCAGAAAGATGCTCCGCCTCCT
>RDPX01000086.1:2495412-2506128 GCA_003991215.1 Morbakka virulenta
CATTAAGTATGAAGTTGTGGAGGAGGAATTTGTTTTTGTGTCGGCATTTCAAAATAAGTTCTTATCTTTTGTTGAGAAGTTGTTTCTTGATGGTGTATGTTATAATGGACATTTTTTCAGTAAGACAAAAGGAGGCATCTTTATATATATATATATATACTCCTCAGGAAATATAGATTTCCTGACGAGTGACTACATTTCAGGAAATGTACATTTCCTGACGAGTGAGTAAAATCACGAAACAGGCTTGTCGAAGTGGATAGTGTAGTTTTTTTATTCTTTCCAACTTATTATATCTCTTTTATTACACTCTGCATTTATGTATCGAGCACTCTAATACGGTTAACCGAATCGAATGTACCATATATATATATATATATATATATATATATATATATATATATATATATATATATAAAGATGCCTCCTTTGTCTTACAAAAAATGTCCATTATAATATATATATATATAAAGATAATAAAGAAGAAGGTCCACTGATAGAGTAACTGGTAGCATTAAAATAACCGTGATTTATAAAATGCAGAGAAAGAACAGAGAATTTAAGGCTGTACCTTCACACAGGCAATCAAATAATCCTTTTAAAACAAAGTAATTTACAGAAAGTTTGTGTCAGTGATGAAAAGTCATGCTCTTCCACAAGCTTCACCCATGTCACAGCTTAATGAAAATCACCCTGACTTTAGTTTTGATTTGTCAGTCAAAAATGAAAGTCGTCGTCATCATCTTCATTTTATTAAAATCAGAATGTTTCCATTGTATCCTTCATGCCAAACCTTTTGATTGGTTTATTTGTGTTTATCAAACACTGCTAGCTGGTGAGTAATCCATAATGATTCTTTGTTGGTGCACATCAGTTCTTTGGACCTTTTTGAAAATAAGAAGCAAGGTTTAATTTTTCCTTCAAGTTTTAAAGAAAAATGCAACCATACTTGCAATGATCATCAGTCATGTTGGCCAAGAAACAATGATTTGCTTAAGACTTAATTTTTTTATAGTTAATTATATTCTTTTTCAGGATTTCATATTTTAGTTGGTGATTTTTCTTTCATCATTTCATATTTTTTATTAGATAACTGGTGCCTAATGTAGTACTTAACACTCTACTGTGAGCATACTGCTGTTTATCTTCTCTAGCTGTACATTGTTCCCCTTTAGCTGTTGTTACTGCCAGATAGTTGCATGGGTTGTCATTGGTAACTTATACAGATTTATTTATTTTTGAAGACAGAAAAGCCTTTTATACTTGAGTCTCAAAAGTAGGTCACCTGAACCCTCAGCACATTTTTATTATTCAGAAGTTTGAGGACCCATGCTGATTTTGTTATGTTTGTCGATGTATTACCTTGTAACAAAACACCAATGAATGATTACATACTTGTAAGATTATTACATGAAAATGTTCTCTGTTTACTTTTGAGCTTGAATTTTATGAATGGTAATACCCATACCTGCTATTTTTTATTCCCCTAGCACTTGGAGCTGCATATGGAACTGCAAAGAGTGGTACTGGTATAGCAGCAATGAGTGTAGTGCGACCAGATATGATTATGAAGTGTATTATTCCAGTTGTCATGGCTGGTATTCTTGCCATTTATGGTCTTGTAGTTGCTGTACTGATAGCCAATGGATGTAAGTTGTTCTTTAATTGTGCCTACTGTTATATGCATGATTTATCATAGTTACGTTAAAGGTATTAGAAAAGTGTCTTGAAAAGTAAAAGTTTTCCAAGTACACCATTTAAGTGGTTAACTCAACTTTTGTAAAAATTACAGAGAAAAGAATAACATTGGAAATAAAAATAATTGGTTACTTAGTTGGTTGATACATACAGATGTATTGGAAAGTGTGAAAGGTATATTTGGGGGAGGGAGGAAGGAGGTTTTCTTTAAATAGTTATGAAAGTCTGTTGTAATTCAAAAATATTTTTTCAAGTCTGTCATAATTCAGTTAGTTGACTGATTTGGTTAATTTAAGAGTTTTAGCTTTAAAGAATATGGTAATACTGCCAACTACATAGTGCAGATTGTGATACATCAGTTAACCAATTTATCTTAATTGGTGCTAAATTGACATCAAAATTTTTGTGAAGTATAACTTCTCAGTTAATTAACCCAGCCTTTCCAGACCCAGTAGTCACATTTTAAAGCAAATGAGAATCTTTTGGATTATTGTAAGTTTCTTATTACAAAACAAAACAATTGGCTTTTGCATTTTATCTGGATCTCCATTTGGTACAGGAGCATCTGAGCCAAGCACTTCACAATGCAGCTAATTTGGCAGTTGATCTCCCATTTCTGATGTTTTTAATTATTCAAAATGACCTGGTTTTCAATAATACTAATAATGAGACATTGTAATGACTGGCACAGTAATATTAAAAAAAAACAGTCTGCAGCAGAATATTTGGATGAAGCAGTGGCAACTGTCTAATCACTTACAGTGATTCATTGTTCAGTTGAATTTATGGTATATGAAAGGTACAATAAAACTTTATTCTTCAGTTGCTAGAATATATTTTTAGGTAATCCACTTTATTGAAAAGATAACCCAATTTTCAGTAGATAAGCCCATTAAGTAAGGATAATTGGGAATGACCTTGTTGATGTTAGTATGTGTTTCAGGTTTTGGTAGTTCCTGCTTCAGTAATAAGGTTAAGAGTTTAATGCTCAAGAAAAATGTATACAAATATATACTTCAAAACGGTGGACCTTCAGAAAGCATTTGATCCTGTCCCACACTCTGAAGTGGGGAATGCATAAAGCTTGGATGAAAGAATGGGTCATAAATATTTTCTAAACAGTGCATGTTGATGGAAAGCCCCACATCAAAGATAATTATTTTTCATAGGCTATTTGTAAGCTAAATGACAACAAGTGATCTCCATCAAACACTAGATTTGATCATCAGTGCCTAAGCCTGACAGTTCAGATAGCTTCACTTCTGTGGTCACCTTTAGTGAATGGATGAGCCTTTTTGTCAGAAGCCCCTTGTGTACAAGGTAAATAGCAGCTACCCCCAGAGCTGACCCAAGCTAAGATGGTGGTTCAACATCTCTGTGGATTGTCAAGACCAGTCAGTGAAGAAAGTAACCTAACAACAGAACTGAGTGGAAAAGGCAGTTGGACCATGTAAAATAAGCAACACCTGTTGGTTTTTTTTGTAAATTGATGCTGTTGCTACTATTTTCTTTTTTGTATTAATGAAATTCATACCAACCACCTAAGATTACCATTTTCATCCCCCAAGTCAAGACTCGTTGGCATCTCTAGGTAGTAGTAAGTAAGGGAGGTAAGTATGAAGACCTATTGGGAGCTTTAAAGTTAGTGGAAATGAAAATTTAAGAGTTGAGAATCCACCAAGTATAATTCCCTTGAACAAGGTCAATTTTACAGCCCCTTGTGTGAAGAAGGGGGTAACAGTATCATCATCATCATCATATTCGGTTTAACGTCCGTTTTACATGCTAGCATGTGTTGGACGATTTCTTGAAATTGACTTCCAAGTTATCCTATCCTTCACTAGGTCTCTGCTGACACCTTTTTGTTTCAGATCCATCCTTATCACTTCCTCCCATGTTTTCTTTGGTCTTCCTCTGCCAGTGGTTCCTGCCACCTTGATTGTTCTGCATCTACTTGTCCAAGCATTCTTGTCCATTCTCTCCACATGACCAAACCAACGAAGCCTCCTATTCTGCATACAGCTGCCAATATTGTCCAGATTCAATCTCCTGAGTTCATTAGAACTGAGCCTGTCCTTTAGACTTTCGTTGCACATCCATCTTATCATTCTCATGTCATTCCGCTCCATGCAGCTGACATCTTCAGCTTTCACTGGCCAAGTTTCACTGCCATACATCATTGTGCTACGTACACATGCTTGGTAGACTCTATTAGTATATATCATGAATAATAATGTATAATAATAGTAATAATTGTCAACTAGAAAAAGTGTCTGGTCTATATTTGATGCTGCTGGCTGATAGTTAATTCTTGTGTGAAATAATCATTTTATGTGTTGACAGTTCAGGCCTGGAGTCAATATGTTGTTGTCAAAGCTGTTGGATATAACCAGTAGATCAAGCCTTTCTGCACTTGTTTGGCATCACATGTGAAGTGAAAGTGCATTGCCTTTGTTTGGTTAATACATATCCTTTCCTTCCATTGGATGGATGTGCATTTCAGTAAAACCCATGTGGAATTCCCAGGGTGCCATTTGTTTGTGAAGATTATTTTTAAAACTGTAACTGGCTAAATGATAAAGTATTAGGATACCATACAAGAGATAACAAATTTGAACGTAGTAAAAATGCAGGGACTGTTTTAATTGATTTCTTTTAACATCATAAGTGGCAGGCTGAGATACATGAGTGGAATTAAACTGATTGTTTTTAGTAAGGTTTGAGATTTCATAAGGGGTCCAGCTCAAAGTTTCTTTTCTAATTTCACCCTATTTTCTGGGTTTGGACAGTAGCCTTGTGAAAGACTTAGATAATTCCTAGAGGAATTTTTGCCAGATCGATAGTGATGTGAAAACAAGGATTGCTGCAGCCTCGAGGAAATGGAAAGAATTAGCCAGCCTCTTAGTAAATAACACAATTCGCCCAAGAAGTAGAACTTACATCTTCTCAGCCTGTATTAGACCTGTCGTTCTCTATGGATCAGAAACCTGGGCCTTATCTACGAGACTAAAGACCAAATCAGAAGCTGCAATTATCACATGTTCAGATACATGAGTGGAATTAAATGGGAGGAGGGGCTGTGAAATGAGTAAGTAGTGGAGAGATGCAGAATTGTTGATGTTAAGAAGATCTTAAAGAAAAGAACTGCTAAGATGGTATGGTCATGTCAGATGGAGACCACCATGGCACATAATTAATAGAAGCAAAATCTAGAGTTAAAGGAAGAGACCCCTGTGGAAGACCCCCAAGGACCTGGAATGACTTCATAAAGGAGGACATAAGAGAGCTTAAAATACCTGAAGAATGGGCCATGGGTAGGGCCAAATAGAAGAGAATCATTTGGGGAGATCTAACCCAATTAAATTGGAGACATGATCTAAAATGAATTCATGATTTTAATGATGATGATGATGATGATGATGATAGGTTTATTAATAAATCCAATGATAAATATTAACAAAGCTAATAACTAATAACAGAAATAGTGGTCTGACACAGAAATGGAGTTTGATGTAAGTACTCAGAGATGAGACTGTGTAGTAGGAGGCAACATTTTAATGAGTGATGTTGACATAGAAAGTGACATCTTGGTACAATAGAAATTAGTAAAAAAAGCGTAGTTGCCTTTTTAAGAGCTCCTTTTTGAGAGATGTGGAGTTGATAGAGCTATATACAACATTAATTTTATATATTTACTGTATTCCATTGGTAAAATAAGTTGGCCTAAATGTTTGTTAGAGTGCATTATTGCAACCTTGCATGTGTAGAATTAATTAATTTTTCCCAACTGTTCACTGTCTTTTTTTACATTTGTCTTACCTTTAGTGTCATCAACTGGATATATTCTTTTCAAGTAAGTATAAAAAACATCTTTTATCATTAATTTTAGCCAATTCTGGTATTATGAATTGTTTTAAAAGTTCAGTAAGCACATGTTTTGTGTCCTGTGAAAGGCCAAATTGTCAGCACAGGGGTTTTTTTTCTCTTTGCTTCCACAAATGCCCAACAGGCAGCAGTGTAGAAAGTTAACCCAAACCGTTTCTATGTCTTTAAAGTTGGTGCACACTCCACTAACTGTTATGCACGTTTCTTCAAATGACCAAATGTAGGTACTAAGTGGCAGTTCTAATATGTTTCCTTAGATTAAAGAGTTTTTGAAATTTTTCAAATGCAGTATAAAATTGTAATATGAAAAATTCCCTTGTAAGAACCTCAAGAGTTTCGCCCAATAGTTTAGGACTACCATGAAATAATAAGATAATCACCATCATAATAATAATGATAATAATAATGGTGGGGTACACAAGCTAGTTAAGACTATTAACTTGTAGAGTAAGTTTCTTTTATGCTAACTTAATAAAAACTTGGAAGTTGGTCAGCATAATTCTGAACCACATTGCTTATCACCCAGCTTAGTTTTATTGTTGTTGAGAAAATAGGGTGCAAACAGCATTTCGTCACTGCTTTCATAAAATTTTGCAACAGTGGTATAAAAACTACAGGAAATGAAAGCAACATTGCATCAACAAAATGTGCTATTTAGAGTAGACTGGGCAAAGCATGGGCTGCTATGAGTAACACATAAAATACTGAATCATCTGTAGTAGGTAAACTGTTCTAAACTTTTTTTAGAACAGCAGTTTAATCAGAGTTACTGGAAAAAGTAACTGGACATCGATGAAATACCCTTGAAAACCCCTTCAAAAGACCCGTGATGGTGCCTACACTAGAATTCTGGTAGCAGTTCGGAATATCTAATGGAAGCAACCATCCTACCCAGAAGAGAATATACAAATACATTTCACCGGAACAAGAAGATGGAAGAAGGCGGAGATTCGCTGGCTACTTTTATCAGAAACAAAGAGGAACCAGGCAGTTGGCTTTGTTCTTTGACAAACCATGGTTGAAAGAAAACACCTGGTAGCTACTTCTCCGGTAGCTAGTGGAGAACTAGCTACCAGAGAACACCGATTTCCTCTGCTGCTTTGGCCAAGCAGCAGTGGAAAACGGTGATGAAGGAGAAGATCCACCCGCATTAATGAATGTTTGAGCAAGATGGAAGAAGAAAATCAAAGAATGTTTGCTGCACTCAGCTTAGTAAATTGAGTCATCATTATCATCTTCATTTGCCTACTCCGCCATTGGCAGATTGCACATCAGCATGTGGTAACTGTCTCTATAAATTTCTGTCTTTGACTACGTTGTTCAGTGACATCAGGTTTCGTCCAGTCCAGTGGCTAATGTTGTCTCGCCATCGTTATGGTTGTTTTCCTCTACTTATTCCTTCTATCATTCCTTCTAGGCATACTTTGCTTACGCCTTGAGTACAGCGTTTAGTGTGACCGTAGAGCTTTAAGACCCTAGATTTAATTGTGGATTTGATGGGAGTGAGTTTTGTTGTACGAAGAAGGTCTTCAATTAGCGTATAATCAGAAAGTCTTTTTATTTGTCCGGAATCTCATTTGATTTTGGAAAACGACAAGTTTTTGCAAGGTTTTTGAGGTCCAATTAACACACTCAATCCATATAGTACTGCCGGTGACACGAAGGTGTTGAAAACCTTCGATTTTAGTTGATATGATATCCTTTTCGAGGTTAGCATTGCTTTATTCTTGTTAAAGGCTGCCTATCGCAAGTAATTAAGTACGAGTCCATAAAATTTTTAGCAGTAATCGAGAAGTACGCCCTAAATCTGACGTCTTGGACCAAATTGATTGATAGAGGTGCCCAGAATTAATTAAGCCTTGTTTCAATTATTTTTTTATATCATTTTCTTTTTTAGGAGTTTTGCTGACCTTGGTGCAGGGCTTAGCGTTGGATTAAGTGGCTTAGCTGCTGGGTTTGCAATTGGAATAGTTGGCGATGCTGGTGTTCGAGGCACTGCGCAACAACCACGCCTTTTCGTTGGCATGATTTTAATCCTAATTTTTGCAGAAGTTTTGGGTTTGTATGGTCTTATTGTTGCACTCATGTTGACCACAAGGAAATAAAGCGCTTTATTACTATGAATCAGAACGGGGGCACGAAATAAATTATCCTCAACATATACCACCATTTGCCAAAGAAATGGTAACTGCTCTGATAGAAACTAGGGCTTAGGAACTTTTTACCACATAACATGGCTGAGCTATTTCTTTGCTTTTGGATCGAAATGAACAATTAACCAGGACAGATTAAGTTTCCCGAATTACTATCTTTTCATTATTTTGATTTGTGATTGTAATTTACAGAAGAAAATCTGTAAGTTATTAATAAGAATGAATTTTGGTAAATTTGGATTTCAATTGCTAGCATACCGCTTTCAGTCGTTCACTTCAAACTGTTGTTCTGAGGGGTTATTTTTGCTTGTGCGGGTAATGGATTCCTTTGACTTTTTTTTCTACATGTAGCTCTTCATTTTGAGTCAGGTACTTTGGAATATTATGTGTTGTTGAGCAATCAAGATTTGCCCTTACAACGAAATCATTTGCTGTTAAGTGTAATGTATGTATAAAAAGTTCGACTTTGTACCATCGATTCTCCTCCCCCTTGTACCATCTTTTCTCTTCCTCCCCCCCTATACCATTGATTCTCCTCCTCCTCCCTGTACCATCGATTCTCTTTACTTCCCTGTACCATCAATTCTCTCCTCCCCCTCACCCTCTCCCCACAAAAAGAGTCCTAACGTATTTGTAAGCGTGTTTAAACTTGTACCTCTTCGTTCTGTGTTTGACAGCTGTAGTTTTTGGTTTA
Source organism: Morbakka virulenta (assembly GCA_003991215.1). NCBI lineage: Eukaryota > Metazoa > Cnidaria > Cubozoa > Carybdeida > Carukiidae > Morbakka > Morbakka virulenta. The sequence continues at coordinate 2,503,843 of RDPX01000086.1, forward strand.
AAGATAAATGTTTTGTCTGTCGTGATATATTTAAAACTTCACTTGTTACCGCACCTCTCGTTAGAGGTATTGCTACTCGTACTATGATTTGCGTAATAGAACGAGGACCATTACTAAAACAGAAACAAATATTTACATTACTTAGATTTTTATTACTCATTTTGACTCCGTTTGAATGTTTTGTATACATACAAGGCCCGGTGAGGCTATTCATAGTTGGGTATGTAGGTCGTCTGATTGGAATATAAGTCAGTGCAATATGCCTGACCGAAGACACCGATATCTACGGATACCCCATCTTGCTTAGTTCCTCATGTGTTAAGTAAGATAATAACTGGGTAATTAGATATGATTATGTGTGAAATTCGGTTGACGATCATAAATTTTGTTAGCCAACTGAAAAGCGACTTTACAAATAACTCATTTATAGCACAAAAATTATTTTGCACAGAATTCTAGGGAAACGTTTTTTTAACATGTGTGATCCTGTTACTTGTTGCAGAACTTCACCCCATTTACCCCGAACAAAGCTAATGAAAACTCGGGAGATTTTGACGATGTTTTCGAGGCGTTTTACAAAGATTAGTTAGTTAATCGTAAATTTAGTGACGTATTGATATGAATTGACACCCCCCCTACCCCCTCAATAACTTAGTCTGGAAGCTTAAATAATTCGAGTGTGAATTAAATTTGAGAACTATGTAGTATTGCGTAGATCATTGTAAGCTCTGCACGTGTTGTGAAGAGAAAAACTGATTATTCAGCAATTATATATCGATCGTGGAGAATCAGTGGCAGAAGTTGCTTCAATGCCTGTGACATAATCTTACTTATAAGGTATATAAGGTAACCTTGTATACCTATATGCGATTTGTTCATGCTAGCGATAGTTCATGTGCAATAATCTTCCTTTCCTGAATCGACTTTATCGATCATTTTGATTAATGTTGGATAATAAAATCGAAGTTAATTCATTGAACTTTTTTGTCTGACGATAAGATTCTTTACCACTCCGCTAAAAGAACAGCAGCCCCATGATTTAGGAGTGAAGTTGCCTGTCTTCTTCTTTCTCAAGTATTTCCTGTGCAAACTTGGGCTTTTGAAGTAAACCGAAGCTCGTATTAAAATACTAGTATCTTTATATATACATCACAGTAATCGTTTTCTATTTGCGAAACGGGCATCGATATTTCGCTACGAGAAGACCGTGTAAAGTAAAATTTGGATGATTATGTACCGGGAAGAAGTCAGCTCTCCAAGCCACGAGGTATCGCGCATGATTCATTTCTCTTTTCGGTGTGCCAAACTACTGGGTTTTCAAGGGTTGAATTGGGAATAGAGATGAATGAAAGGTTAAAAATTTGAAAAGAAAAGTAATACGCAAGGTTAAAAAGAAAATTAATACGCAACTTTTGGTATCTGTCGGCCTTGAAGAGCGAAACAAATTGTTATACGGGAGTTTGGAGAGAAAACCTTGCAAAGAAAATTTCATATGTGGGTTTTGATTGGAGATCGGACAACCATAGCGAGCGTTGACCACAGGTTAAAAAAAGGTTTAAAACAGGACATATGCCATTAATTCTTTTCCTTGAAATATTTTAACTGCGTTAGCGGTATTATGTCGAGTGCGCGGTTATGTGCTTTTATTGAAGATGTCATGCTTTTCACATTAACTACTTAATCGATGTCATTACATACAATGAGCGATACATAAAAATTCATTAGTGGAAGTAATTGTACTGCTGTATTGGGTTTAACGAACCGTAATTGCTCAAGAATACTTCCTGTGTTGACCTGAAGAATTTTTCCTGCGGTTATTCAAGACACTGTTGCGAAAATAGAATTGATGTCGCAGCTCTTTGAAAAGGCTTTTTTACCGCCCCGTTCTAAGCTTTAATGCAAATTTCTATACGAGTCCTCAATTGTAACTAAAAAGGTTTTGCTGATCAATGAAAAGATTTGCGTCGAATAACGATTTAGACAAAACTGGGCAGTTTGAAAAGAAATATTTTTGTTAAAGCCGTACGTAACATGGTTTTCAAGATATCTTATTTGGACATACCTAGGCATTTTAAATAGACTTGACGATTAGTGCCTGTCTCTCTCTCTCTCTCTCTCTTTCTCTCTCTCTCTCTCTCTCTCTCTCTCTCTCTCTCTCTCTCTCTCTCTCTCTCTCTCTCTCTCTCTCTTCCTCTTTCTCTCTTCTTCTTTTCTGTGTTCTTTCTTCCTTTCTTTACCTTGCACTCTTTGATTTTTTTCTTCTGGGCTTTTTTTGTTGATCTCACT
>RDPX01000086.1:2516478-2534323 GCA_003991215.1 Morbakka virulenta
TCTTCTTCAGCTTCTGCCTTCTCTCCGTTGATCAGTACTACGTCATCTGCAAACATCATGTTGCCAGGGCTTGGCCTCCTGATGGGACCGGCGAGCACGTCCATGACCACTGCGAACAAGAGAGGGCTCAAAGCTGAACCTTGATGTAACCCAACCTCCACTTTGCATCACTCTGTCACTCTGTCCAGCTCTGTCAAGCCGCGCACTTCACCACTGTCTCACATCTACTGTACATGTGTTGTACACACTTCACATACTTTTGTGTGACGCCTCTTATTCTCAAAGATGAGAACCTACCACCGATCTCGATCACCGGTGAGGAGGTCCCGAAAGTGAGGGAATTCAAGTACCTGGGGTCAACTATACAATATGACGGAGGCAATGACAAAGAGATGAAGAAAAGAATCCAAGCTGGATGGGGCAGTTGGCAAAAGACAACGGCGGTGATGTGCAACAAAAGAATGCCAGAGAAAGTGAAGGGCAAGCTCTACAAGACAATAATAAGACCGGCAATGATGTACGACATGGAAACTGTTCCTTTGACGGCAGGACGCGAGAAACGGATGAACGTAGCAGAAATGAGAATGCTTCGATGGGCTCTGGGTGTTACTCGAAGAGACAAGTTGCGCAAGGGGATAGTAAGAAACAGGCTGGATGTTGGAGAACTCTCTCAGAAGATGATTCTAGTACAGTACAAATAAAAAACCACCAAGTTTTGCCGCATCAATTCTTCCTCGATCATTCAAGTCTTGATGATACATTCGATTAAAGCTTGTTCCTGGTCGATGAAACAGACATAAATGTCTCCGTTTACCTCAGAATCTTTTTACATAGTCGTGATATTGTAGATCTTCCTTGTATCACTCTGAAGCTCACTGATTCCTGTTCAAATTTCCTTGTTTCTTGGCAGCGCCACACGTAGCGAGATCTTAGACAAGTGACAAATCACACTTAAAAGAACAGAATGTAGTACATAACAGAGTTTGGTATTTCTGAGTGATAGATTTAAGAATTTCATCTGCAATTGTGTCTATATATGTTACAGAGGTCTTTGATTGCTTTAATTCTAAAGTCATCTAGTGCTCTTATTATTTTAGTTCTTACTTCATCATTACCAGCTTCCTTCTGTACTTTGAATCATGAATAGCTTTTTGTACTTCGCACAACATGCTTTCACCATTTAGTACTGGTAGTTCAGGAGGACCTCCTCTCCTACCATTCAGCAACTCACCAACATATTTTCTCCATCTAGCTGTTATATACATCACTTACTTTAAACAACATTTTACCATATTTTTCTTTATACTGCACATAAGTTGTCTCCTCGATTAACCAGACACTTTTTTACATTGCCTCACATTTATTTCATTTTGTGTTGATTTTGAGTTGTTCAATTTTGTCACACTTGAAGCGTCTCCCGCTTTCTGCAATGTAGCTGCTGACCGAATCAATGATCTCCCGCATGCCCTACCTGAAGTAAAGAAACTTCTCATGTTTCACAGAAGTTTCTAATGAAGCCTGATTTTCTTCTCTTCCAGGAGACTGGAAATAGTAACATCATTCTCATCAAAACAGATTCTGTGTTTGGTCTTTCTAAGGCTAAGAGCATCGACACTTGTGGTGTACACTTGTGATTTAAACAGCACCTAGGTTCTATCAAATGTGACGTTCTCATTTCGTAACGCAGAAACATCAATGCGCTTAGGCACTTTTACCCCATTTGCTCTGACTTTCTTCCAAATATGCATCTTCATTTTAGCCCGAACAAGTTTATGGTCAGTAACACAATCTGCACTTTGCTTGACTCTTACTGCACACTTCTCTTGAAGTTCATGCTTTCGTGTGATGGTGTAGTCTCGTTTTTCCCCACGTTTTGGTCTAGGATGTATCCGTGTTACCTTGTAGATGTGCTTTTTTCTGGAAGACACTGGTACACTCTGTTAGTTTAAATTCTGTGCACATCTGAATAACAAGACTATATCTTCCTAAGGCATCCCAGGTATTGTGATCTTTTACTTTTATTGATGCCCATATTTTGTGAGAACCGAAACTAGTTCATATATATAGACTTCACCACACAGGTATTGCTTGAGAGTTTTTAAAAGAAGGTTTATATATTTTTATTTGAATAACTTTTATAGAGGATCACAGCCCAAATGAAGAGAGACTGCTGTCTTGTTGGTTATGTAAAGAAGTAGCTGTATTTAAGAGCGGAGAAGGAAAGTTAAATACAACAACAGGTTTCGACAAGAAATACATATTGCTAGAGTTATATGATGAAAAGGTATTTGAAAACTGAACTGGAGACAGCGTCATTTAAAGACACTGTGTCTTTGATGGCACATTTAAATCTAACCAAATCGATTCAAACAGAAACTAAGAGCTTCAAAACTCAATACCAGTGGTCATCATGTGAAGGAGATCAGTTGGATGGTTTTCAAAGAGGGAACTGATTTTGTAGTGCTTGATATGAGTCGATGTTTTGCCCCAGTATTCAAGCTGGCAGCCATCTTGTCTGACATTTTCCAACCAGAATCGGAAAAGAAAGTACATCGGCTGTCTCCCGTTTTACATTTATGACAAACAATAATTGTTATCAACAAATTCCATACTATTTGATTAATCAGTTCAAACCATGAACACTATTGACACTTGCCACCTGTTCGAAAAATACATATTTAAAGGGGTAACGCAGTCTACGACCGTCAAGTCAAATTTTAAGATGAAAGGTAATTAGTTAACCAATCAAGACGATTCATTTACATCTACTATAACTAAGGGCTGCTTTGACTAGACTTGAGAAACTAGATTGCCTAGTATTAAGAATCTATATTTCGATTTTAAGTTGGTTATAATCCGGTTTGGTATACGTGGTATGAATTTCATGTGTATTTTGACCTGTTGTGTATTGAATTAAAATAAATTAAATATTAAAGCTTCATTTGGTGTCCTGTTATAAATGCGCTCACGCACGTCTGTACAAGTCAAGGCCTTTACAAGTTCAACCCCACCTCCTCGTGGCACAGACCTGGCAGCGCATGTACGGAAAGCCACCAGTGCAAGCTGCCAAAGGGGCTCTGACAACCTATGATCACTTTAGAATCACGACGAACCAGATCATCATGCCGCATTGGTCGTCTTGCCGGTCAACAAGGACCGCGATCTTCGGTAGAAAACCAAGCCGGGATCGAAAAGTCAGTCACTGCAACAAACTCCCCTGAACATACAGTAAAGGACTGCCGCGCCGAGGACACCCCTCATAGTGGCGTCCAAAATTCAGCTAGACAACAATGGACAAGGGAAGGGTATAAAGTAGTAATAGAAGCTTTCTGCACTGCTTCATAAGATCCAAGCACAACCACAACAACAAACGCTGCCTATCATCTGGCAAAAGAAACATCCCACAGACAGGTTTACCATCAATGCCAACAAATTAGTCAATGTCAAGAGAGACATCAAAAAGCAGAAAAGGCTAGCTGATTTAGAACTTTAGACCGTTGAAGAAAGACAAGATCTAAAAACCCTGACTCTACTGCAGAGGGACTCGATGAAGACAGGCCCCATGAAACAATAGCAGCCGATGAGGAACAAGACGAAACGAACATTACTAACCCTGAAGACCACTCAGAGGCAGTACAAGAAAAACCTGATGATGAAAAAGTACTAGAGATGATAGGAAATATCAGATAGAAATAAGGGGTGGTTAAAGAAACGCCAATTAGGGAAAGACCACCAATGTTTCAACTGAATCACTTATATCATATACCTACTCCAAAAAATAGAAGAAACACCGATCTCAAAGAACTACAGACCCCTCACATGTCTACCAGTTATGTATAAGATCCTCACATCAATCATCTCAGAAAGAACCTACACCTTTCTGGACAAAAAGAATCAGCTACCAGGAGAACAGAAAGGATGTAGGAGAGGAAGCTATGGCTATAAAGACCAGCTACTAATCAACAAAGCCATATTTCAAGAGGCCAAGTCAAAGAAGGAGAACTTCTCCTATGGTACTCGTCGCTGATTAGATTGCTGTTCATTACTGGAAGTAATATCCATGACATAATGAGAAATTGAATATATTACAATACATTAGCATCATCATCAGTAATTGATAATTCTTTGTAAATATTATTTATTCCTTATTTTTTTCTTATAAAATTTACATGCTCCCAGTTGTACTGGAGTGCATTAAATGGACAACGTCCTTGTTATTGAAAATAGAAACATTTCAAAACCATATAATGAGATTCATCACCGGCAGCAGCTCACAGATCACATCCCAATTAAGAAACTCCTCAGGATCACAGCACTGAAACCAATCACTCCAGTATTAAAGAGCAAGGTACTAAAACTCTTTGGACATATCCAAAGTTCTGAAACAGGATTTTCTACGATATATCTAAAAGGGATGGTAGAAGGAAAGAGAAAACGAGGACGTCCATGCAAACGTTGGCGTGACAACATTTACGTTTGGTCTTAGTTAACTTTAGACCAACTTAAAATTGTAACGAATAACCGGAGCCAATGGAAAATACATTTACATATTAGTGCGCAAGCTGGTTTAACTCGAGACAGCGTCGCAGTATTTGTAGACAGTATTCAGCTGGAATAAATACTAGTGCAAGTGTGGATGATCTGAAAGTCGTAAAATCAGATCCCCACGATGTTTCGGCAAGTCTTTTCCGTCCAGCAACTGTGAGGTGACTTTACCAACAAGTTTGTCTATATGACACTTGAAGATGAGGCTTCTATCAAGAGTGATGCCAAGGTACTTCAGATGTTTTTCTAAACGTAAGTCTTTCCTATCAACGGTTACTCTGAGCTTGGCTTCAGCATCATTGTTGTTTAGGTGAAAGTGTGAGCTGTTAGTTTTTTGGATGCTTGGTTTCAGGCGGCACTGTTGAAAGTACGATGAAATGGATACCATATCATTTGTAAGAGAATTTTGGATTTTCTCCCTACTGGTGCCAGGATAAGCCAAGGCGAGATCATCCTTATACATGCACTTCTTTGCAATTATTCGTGGCAAGTCAGCAGTGTAAATATTGAACAAAGTAGGGGCTAGTACCGAGCCTTGTGGGACACCATTATACAGGAGCTTTGTTCTGCTTGTTTCACCACTGGGGCTGGTAAGTCTGAAAGACCTGTTGGTTATCATTTCCATGATGAAAGTCACAAGTTTTCGGTCGGGGATAGTGCAAAGGAGCTTCAGTTTTAGGCTTGGGTGCCAAACGGTCTCATACGCCGTAGACAGGTGGACGAGAACTAGGCCCATTCGTTCCTTCTTGTCGGAAGAAACGCAGTGGGACAGAAATTCTTTCACCCATCTTAGGGCATCTGGGCCCAGCTTGAGAAGGTGCTCTGTGTATATTTTATCTGCACCGGCAGCTTTGTTAGGCCTCATCTTCTTGAAAGCTAGTTCGAGTTCGTCATCAGTGAAATAAGCGGACAGGTTCATGTTGGCTGTTTGTGAGTTCATCAATTTTGAGGTTGTGGCTTTAACCGTCTTTTTAAACTCTTTATCAGCACTAGGAAATTTCCCATTTGCAACGAGGACACTTGTGATGGCGTTGGCTCTCACAGGGCACTGTCGAGATTGTTTCCCTTCCCCAGTAAGGTGCTTTATGACGGCCCATGCCTTTCGGCTAGAGTGAGTCATATCTATCTGTTCCACGGTTTCAAGCCAACGTTCAAGCTTCAAATTATTCAGGTGTTCTTTAAATTCATTTGTGTGCGCAGTTCTAGCTGAGTCATAAGTAGAAGAGCTGATTGACCGTAGAAGAACTTTGCAGTGGCTGTACCAGCATGGGATGTATTGTTTCTTTTTTCTTTTAGAGATGGTTTCATGGGCAACTGCCAGGATGGTTTTGGTAAAGGTTTCATAGGTTTCATTGATGTCATCACTCTTTGGCGTTGGTAGGATGGGTACAGCAGCATCAAGTAGTTTTGGATACTCGGGCCAACCTGTCTTGCGGAAGTTCCATCTTGGAGCTGGGCGCAAAGGTTTTTGGGTATCAATTGGCATGTGTGTGTTGATGATTGATGGTCGGTGTTGAGAGCTGGGGAAGTGTCCTAGGATAGTCCTACGGGGTGCAGGAAGTGGCCCATTCCACCAGTAGAGATCAGGGTTAGTTTCAGTTTTCCATCTCCAGGACCTAAAGGTTTTCGGCTGTTTCGGGTCATATACCAAGAGATGATTAGTACGACTTGCTCATTGTAAGAATGGCGCCAACAAGAGTGGTTCCATTTTTGCCATTCCTACAGTATCCCCATTCAGTGTGGTGGTTATTGAAATCACCAGCCAAATGAGTGGGCTCAGCAAGGTCTGGCATCGTCTGTGGACGGAGTTCAGCTGAGGGAGGTTTGTATACATTCACAACAGTAGTACCAGCTACGCGGATGGCAATCAATTCAGTCTCTTGTTGTGGTCCACTCTTCATTAGTTTTAGGAATGGTACAGTGCCCTTAATAAAGGATGCGGTGCCATGCACTTTGGTCTCTATGTGATCAGCCAGGGTATAGCCTGGTAATTTCAGTAATTTCGGGGTATCACAGTGTGTTTTCTGGTGGAGTATCACATCGGGTTTATGGGCGAGAGTCAGTTGCTCAATCACAGTATTTTTGAAGGCTGCCAGGCCCTCGACATTCAATTCTAGTACGTTGAGATTCATAATGGAGATTCGTGTGGAAATCAATAGTAGATTGTCTAATGACACAGTTAGTTCATTGACTTGGCTTGAAGTGTAGATTTAAGCAGACAGCTTAACAGGGAACACCATGGGAAGGTTGTGTCAATATACATATATATATATATATATATCCACCAATAGGAGTTGTACATACATTTCCACCAATAGGAGTTGTATGGCGCCTCCTTCCCTCGACTTGGCTGGGGGATACCCTTGGGCAAGGTCGAGTACCCACTTAGCCCCCCCTATCAGGGTACGTGAAGTCATGGCAGGTAGGTGACGGATGGACTGATGAGCAACTGGAGAGTACTTCCAGAACTGGTCAACTTCTCCTTTGTGTTAGGGAGATGATACCAATTCAGGTACAATGGCTAAGACTACCCGCTCAGTATGAGCACCGCCCCTATAGAAAGTAATTGCAGCCTACTATAGGTACACTACTGCAAAGAATAACATGGTTAGACAATTCAATTCGAACTCGGTCAACAGCGTTAAGGGAGTCTCCAGTCAAACTGGCAATTCCTCGCTCGGTAGGGCTGATGATGTGCGACAGGTGTCACCCGATCGTCCAATGGCAAAATCCTCCTTCAACAACATGAAGAGTATATTTATAAACAGAAACATAAAACTGAACACTAAAATCAGGATCTTGAAGACTTACATATGGTCAATTCTGCTCTATGGTTGCGAATGTTGGACACTTACAGAGGTGACAGAACGTCGTTTGGAAGCAGCGGAGATATTGTTTATCAGAAGAATTTTAAGGGTCTCATGGACAGAAAGAAAAAAAATGAAGCGCTTATGCGTATGGCAAATTACAGCAGATTACTTACCAATACGATCCATGGGAGGCAATTAAAGTTCTTTGGGCATATAATGAGAGCTGATGGGGTCGAAAGAAGCTTAATGCTAGGAAAAATTACAGGAAAAAAGAGCAGAGGAAGACCAAGAACAAAGTTCAGTGATAATCTCAGCAAGATCACAAGACGTACAACTTTGGATCTCATCTGAATGACCGAAAGCAGAGAGAACTGGAGAGCCATGGTCATCGATGTCTGTGCAAACAGACCTGATACCTGAAGAAAGAAAGAATAAATATGCGTATGAGATAAAAAGTATAAATGTTCAACTATATATATATATATATATATATATATATATATATATATATATATATATATATATATAAAATCATATTATAAGGTAAATTTTGTAATTGCAACCATTGTCGAAGTTCTTCGTTCACAGTTTGCACGTCCCCTTGAAGGCCAATGGCTCTGCAGTGTAGCACGTGCTCTGGTGTTTGCCTTTCCCCACAAAAGCACTGGTTTCTCTGTGCTAGCCCGATTCTGTACANAGAGAATATCAGAAAGAGCACAAGACGTACAACATTGGATCTCATCTGAATGACCGAAAGCAGAGAGAACTGGAGAGACATGGTCATCGATGTCTGTGCAAACAGAGCTGATACCTGAAGAAAGAAAGAATAAATATGCGTATGAGATAAAAAGTATAAATGTTCAACTATATATATATATATATATATATATATATATATATATATATATATATATATATATAAAATCATATTATAAGGTAAATTTTGTAAATTGCAACCATTGTCGAAGTTCTTCGTTCACAGTTTGCACGTCCCCTTGAAGGCCAATGGCTCTGCAGTGTAGCACGTGCTCTGGTGTTTGCCTTTCCCCACAAAAGCACTGGTTGCTCTGTGCTAGCCCGATTCTGTACATGAAGTCTGCATACCTTCCGTGGCCTGACCTCAGTCTGTTAAGCGAAACTCAGGGCGCCCGAGGTAGATCGTGCCCTGGAGGTTCAGTTGACGGCTCTGGTATTTATTGCTAAGATTGTGTCATCATGTCCCCCATGTAGAATGCTGAATTGGTACTACCGCCGGGAGTCAATGGAAAAACGGCGTCAATTTCACCGGAATTCGTTTCCAGGCTCCTGTTGCTAGCGGTTTGTCAACAAGATGTGATTTCTCATTTCAAAAGGCGGCAGATACAATTTTCTAAAGATTTCATATGGGAAGCCAGAAAGAAAACCTTTGAACGAAGAGATAAGCACAAAGATTCACTCCAAGATTCTTTTCAAGTAAGTAAGCTGTCATTCTTGATTTTGCATAACGTTTTCACTGTCAATTTTAATGCTGATTTACAGTTGTTTTCAGCCATACTTCAAAGGCACTCGATAAATATTCCATTCATGTTAGGTACTGTCTTGACACCAAAGATCAATCCAAACACAGGTCGCAGATATTTAGTATAGAGCTGTGTTCTTTTAGCGTACGGATGGATTAAGTTTGTGGTTGCCATTGTGTCAGGTTTGGTTGCAAAGTTTGCTGCGGTGGATGATTATTGAGTGGAGCTGTTTGTAATGAAGTGAACAAACATGTCAGCTTAATGAATCGCCGAACAGAATTAATGTCAGCTAACCGTTGATACGACATGATATCGTTGTAAGGTAAGCATAAAATATTGTGCAGTTGTCAATGTTTTTTTAACACTAATTTGGCTGTTCGGTTCACCTTCACAGTTGTAGTTTCCCATTTGGAAATTTCCCTGACGTACACAGTGTTATAAGAGATGACCCTGGTGTAGGTGTATCCATGAAATGCATTCATCGAGTTTTTTTTAAAAATAAGATTGCAAAATATCGACCGTTGCTTTTTATATACAGGACGGGAAAATATCGATCAGTTAGTTCAATTTACACTGATGGGCTTAACAGGGAAGGGAGTCTTCTGTATGTGGGGCTTTGCCTTTTGCCATTGCCTGTTCAGCTCTGCATTGAACTGTTGATGATTCTAGGCTTCAATGCTCACTTACAGTGCGAAATGTTTTAATGACCTACTACTAAATGTGAGAAGCTTCACCAATGTTCACGAATTTTTAAGTTTCGTTGAAAAGTGATCTTACTTTAGTTTTATCTTGTATTTATATTATTTTTAGCTTATAAATACTAATATATATTATTCCCCTGTCCCCCCCCCCTTTTACCATCCAGGGATATATGATTGTATGAAGGCATTACTATCCTTATTTGATATATTCCTGGATTAAGAAAACAGGACCCAATGGAAGAACAGAACTTGTATATATTGTATATATCATTTTTTGAATTGGTTATCCTGTAAATGAATATTCCTAATAATAATGACCAGGTGCAGACAACCCCTACAACCCTATTGCTGTCCAAACTAGAATTAGCCGACATAATTTACACTATGGGGAAAAGGCATCTATGCTGGTACGGCCATGTCCAGCGATCTAGTGACACAATCAAGCAGGCAGTAGACTTTTCTGTGGATGAACGTCGGCGACCTGGGTGACCAAGAAAGACATGGCACAATGTTCTGAAGGGTGACATCTCTGGCTGGGGCTGTGGTTCAAGTGACCCCATGAATAGAGCCACCTGGAAATCTATTGTGAGATATGCCATGCGTGCAACTAGCCAGGCATCTGGAGGGAAGCCCACCACCAAGGAGGATGCTTCCAGGCCTGCATGATAATAAAAAAGAACTGATTGTATGTATGTAATAATAATAATAATAATCATCATAATCCAAGTGCCCACCACTCTTAAAGCATTTTCTAAGCTCTTGATTACCATAATGTAACATTCTAATTATGGCTGTACACAATATTTTAAATCACACATTTGTATTGTATTTTATATGTAGTGACTCAGCAACAATATTTCTAAATGTTATCTTGGTAGACCAACAGGCCAATGTCTTTGCTATTGGGTATAGGGACTTTTTCTTTGGGTTTATTTAACTGATGATCTGTATATGTTAATTTTTTTAATCCTTACTAAACTTCTGGTTTATGGATTGCAGATGCTTTCATTGGGATTTCTCAGTGCTGAATCAGAAGAGGTTCAAGTTCAAGAGGTTCAACTTACTTACATGCTGTTTGATTAATTTCCCTTTTCCATTTTGAGTACGTTGCAACCCTGCAGATTTTGCATTTTTGTGTGATCCAATTGTTGTCATCCTCCTCTTCTTCTTTTTGTTTTGGTTACATCCCATCAGGGGTTGCCAAAGCAGACCTCTTTGCCTTAATTGCCTTCCTCCTCACAGCTCAGTCATTGGCCAAGCCATTTCCATCCTAGGGCTGCCTTGATACTGAATAGATCTTGCTTCAGGTGGAGATAAGTTGTTGGAGTTCTCAGATCAATTGTAGTATCGTAACATCTGGTGAGTCTTGTTGTTTCCACTACTGTTAAAGCCCAGGTTTCAATACCATATAAAATCATACTTCCGACATAGGCTGCATTTTTTTTGTCACATTTTAGAAGTTAATCCCATTATTGGTTAGGATTGGCAGTAATTCATGGAAGGCATTCAACCCCTTACTAACCTGAGCAATAATGACAACTACTGTACCTCCACTTTGCCTACAGGTCACCCTTAAGTAACAGAATGTTTGCACAGCTTCAAGCTCTTTACTCACCATTTTTATATTTTCCATGAGCAGCTTAGGTTTATCACTATGCTGCTGTAGGAATACCAGGCATTTATAATCATGATTTGCTAGCAATTTGCCACACATTCTTAAACACTTTTTATGGAACCCTCATTTACAGGTTGTGCCAAAAATCAAGGTGGAATATCTAACGAGGAGCTGTGGCTTAATGGTTAGTGCAACTGCACCATAATCTAGAGGTTCCTGGTTCGATTCTCCAAGCAGGCAAAAAGAATTTGGAACTTTAGACAAGAAAAAGCCATTGGTTGGCCAACATCAGGAAGGAAGTCTGGCCAAGAAATCCTGAATGCCAAATCCAAGTCCCAATGAAGGGCAATGTCTGAGCCTCAGTTATTGACATAAACACAAAAAAATGTAAAGAGGAAGTAGGTTGAACCTAATCCCACTTTACATTCCACATTGATGTTTTGACATTGCCTTTTTAAACATCATTTACTACTGCACACAATCATTGTCTTTGATATATATTTTTGTTTGACATATATAGTCCTTTGGTCTTTGGTCCTTTTTCCCAGGTTCCTAGTATGGTCTTGAGGTCTTGAATTGATTCTGTGATGATGACTCAATCATTTGCATGAAAAAGCTTTGGTTGAAAGCCAATTATAAATTCCCTTGATGGAGAATTTATTACATTGATAAGAAGTAATGGGCCTAATGCTGATTCTGAAAGTCTTAATTTAAAAGCATATTTAACTCTGATATATGACTTTGAATTGGCATAAATTGTTTGGACCATATTTAGGAATCATTCTTTTGCTCCATCTTTACACATTGCCTACTAAAGAACTGAGTGGCACACACAGTCAATTACTCAAGATTCCTCATAAAACCTTTTTTTAATTTCATTGAGCTCCTACCTAAGAGGTAAGATTGCAGTCCCAAACAGTCATTTGATAAAAGCAAATGGGAGAGAAACCAAAAGGTTTTTGGCATAAGAGAAGATATTAGACAAATCATAGGTAGAGAAACAAAAGTCTTTTGTAATCCCTGTGTAGCTCATATAGTACACTGTCTGCTTTTTTTCCAGGTTGCTATAGACCTGGAGTTGTTTTACTGTGGTAAATACATTTCTGTCATTAGGGGATCTTAAGTGATATTCTAGTGGAAAAGGAAGTGTATTGGTGCTGTCACAGAGCTCTTAAAAACTCTGCTTTTGACCTCCATCCCATTGGAATAAGACTTAATAGCACACATGAATGCAAGTTATTATGGCCTTCAACCATTAGGCTACTAACCCTCACTTTATTTTCTCTCCCTTTCTTTGTTAACTTTCTAATTGGCACAACTTGAAATGCCTTGTGACAGGCAAAATACAACACACTAATTTCACGATCACCTTTCTTTCCCATACTTTGGTGTAGCTAAAAGAACTTCAAGCCATGATTTGCCCACTGTAATACCATCCTGGCTACTTGTAAACATACCTCTTCTTTCTAAAAAGTCCATCACATAATTTCCAGCAGCAATCCATATACCTTGAGTGGTCAGGCTATTTGGCTTCTCATTTATAGCATTTGATCAGCCTTTGTGTTCATTAGGACACATGTTGGTTTTTTTCATTCTGAAGCCACTGTGCAGTGTTCAAAAAGTTTTCTTAAAGTTTCTACAGTTGCTTTCTGGTCTCTTAAGCATCTTCATTTTATAACATATATATATATATATATATATATATATATATATGTTATAAAATGTGTGTGTGTGTGTGAGTGTGTAGTAGTAGTAGCAGCTGATCAGAGCCATGTCCTTTGCCCATTTGCAAGCCTTTCTACTTTTTTCTTTTGGACTGAATACTTAGTATTTGCCATAAGTTAGTCATATATGACTGTGCCTTAATTCTTTGCGATTGGGCATATTCATATTCTACAGTTTTATATCCTCATATTTTGTTAAAATAGCTTTAAAAACTCTCCCCAAGCTTCTTTTACCTCTTTATTTAATGTGGTGTAACTGGTATCATTCTTGATTGGGTGTGGTCCACCATATTTTACTTAAATTTCTTTTGCATCAACTTTTCTTTATCCTTTTGTCATATGTTCTCTCTTTGGTCTCGTTAAATTTCCCCCCTGCTTTCTGCATCACTATTTTTGTCATTGTTCATTTGTGCAGCTTGCTTCTCTTTGCAAGGCAAGATTGGTTCTCATTGTTCTGTCAGCTCCTTTTAAAAAGTAGGGTTTTTTTACTGATATTTGGATTTTTGGGGGTACCCCATGAAACTCAGATGAGGGCTTTTTTTACTAATTTCTATTGTACCAAGATGTCACTTTCTATGTCAACATCACTCATTAAAATGTTGCCTCCTACTACACAGTTTCATCTCTGAGTCTTATTACATCAAACTCCATTTCTGTGTCAGGCCACTATTTCTGTTATTAGTTATTAGCTTTGTTAATATTTATCATTGGATTTATTAATAAACCTATCATCATTATAATCATGAATTCATTTTAGATCATGTCTCCAATTCAATTGGGTTAGATCTCCCCAATGTTTCTCTTCTGTTTGGCCCTAGCCATGGCCCATTCTTCAGGTATTTTAAGCTCTCTTATGTCCTCCTTTATGAAGTCATTCCAGGTCCTTGGGGGTCTTCCACAGGGGTCTCTTCCTTTAACTCTAGATTTTGCTTCTATTAATTATGTGCCATGGTGGTCTCCATCTGACATGACCATACCATCTTAGCACTTCTTTTCTTTAAGATCTTCTTAACATCAACAATTCTGCATCTCTCCACTACTTACTCATTTGACAGCCCAAACTCCCATTTATTTCCACTCATGTATCTGACCATGCAACAATCACAGTTTCTGATTTGGTCTTCAAGTTTCTTAGATAAGGCCCACATTTCTGATCCATAGAGAAGGACCGGCCTGATACAGGCTGAGAAGATGTAAGCTCTATGTCTTAAGGGAATCTTGTTATTTACTAAGAGACTGGTAACTAAATAGGTAATATGTGACCATAAGGCATACCTTACCACATAATGATTTCATATCTCTGTTTTTGCTATTTAACTCTCTCCCCCTTCTCTATCCTAGGCCTAAAGCTACTTGTTCACTCAAGCTGTACTAGTACCATCCTGTATNAGGTATTTTAAGCTCTCTTATGTCCTCCTTTATGAAGTCATTCCAGGTCCTTGGGGGTCTTCCACAGGGGTCTCTTCCTTTAACTCTAGATTTTGCTTCTATTAATTATGTGCCATGGTGGTCTCCATCTGACATGACCATACCATCTTAGCACTTCTTTTCTTTAAGATCTTCTTAACATCAACAATTCTGCATCTCTCCACTACTTACTCATTTGACAGCCCAAACTCCCATTTATTTCCACTCATGTATCTGACCATGCAACAATCACAGTTTCTGATTTGGTCTTCAAGTTTCTTAGATAAGGCCCACATTTCTGATCCATAGAGAAGGACCGGCCTGATACAGGCTGAGAAGATGTAAGCTCTATGTCTTAAGGGAATCTTGTTATTTACTAAGAGACTGGTAACTAAATAGGTAATATGTGACCATAAGGCATACCTTACCACATAATGATTTCATATCTCTGTTTTTGCTATTTAACTCTCTCCCCCTTCTCTATCCTAGGCCTAAAGCTACTTGTTCACTCAAGCTGTACTAGTACCATCCTGTATTATCTAGTTTTGTCAGGGACTGGTGTATCACCCTGCCCACAAACCCATTATAATATTTTATTCATGATAATTGTCTGTATGTAGGTAAGCAAACTTCAAAACCTTACTCATAATTTGCAGGTGTCAAATTTAAAGCACACAATCTACCATGATGGTGACTATACACTTTTTAAACACTTTTATATGCTCTTCTTGGGCAGGATTCTGTCTGGAGTGCTGTTTTGTTTGTGATGACACTGACAATACTGAATTTAAGACAAATTGATTGATGTTATCTAAGGAAAATGAAGATTTAAAGGGTGATAAAACACATCTGCCTACAATGTTTCCCTTTAAAATACTGCAGTGTATGTACACTTTATAGAGACTTCCATTTTGTTTTGTTTTTCAACACATGGCATCAGTAAAGCACATGGCTGTTTTCATCCAGCATGATAAGCATCTAGTATCATTGAGTCACTTGCTTATAGTATTAGTGAAAGGATGCAGTTCACTTGCATGTTTGAATGCTGTGACGAAAGGGGATGATGTTAAAACAGTGCTTGAAAATTGTTTTTTAATGTTCCACACAGTTTTTACAAAAATTAGTGAAGATTCCTCAAAACTTACAGATTATTACTATTTTTCTTATTCTTGTAATGTCTTTGTTAGCCTCAACATTCTTTCTTTTCTGTTGTTTTGAAATTTGCTTTTGCTCCTCTGAGGTTCTGTTCCATATTTTGAATAACTTTTAATAAGTTTTATTACAAATTTTTTGTTTAATTTTTATATAATATTGGGCAAGAACACAAAGTTTGAGGTACAGAGGGCTTGATGACTGTTTTGATTATTTCACATGGAAACATTGTATCCTCTTTAAATGTTTTTAATGAATAAAATAAATAAATTAGCAAATCTAGTTAATATCATCCAAGACTATGCTTAGAAAAGTTGCAATGTTGACTAGCATCTACTGTGATCATTCATCCGTGCTAAAAAATCTTCACATTGAATTTATTGAGATTGTATGAAAATTTTCAATTTTTTGCCAAAATTCTAAATAAATTTCTCCTTTCAATCTTTTCCAATTGGTCAGGTTGGATTTGCCACTCGGCACAGCCTCCTCTACTTTCTATGGTCTTTGGTGACCTCCATTGTTGTTTGAACTTCCTCCATATCCCTCTTAATGACATCCCTCCACTACAGCTTTTGCCTTCCTCTACTCCTCTTGTCTGCTACCTTGCTGTAGAATGTCTTCTTTACACTCATCTCCTCCCCAATTCTCAAGGCAGTTGCGTATGGCCATTAACACGGCCATACCACTTCAACCTTCCTTGCTTTCTTGCATATGTTAGGGACTTTTGCAAGCCTTTAATTATCTTTGTTTGTTTGGTCTTCTCACAGAGACACACCTATCGTCCATCTTAGCATCCTGATCTCAGTTGACATTATCACCCACTCTTCCACTTTTCTCAAAGGCATTACCTCTTGTCCATACAAGAGTACTGGTCTAATCACACACTTGTAAATCTTCACTTTCAGCAATGTTCATTGTTCAACTGGTTGGTTTCACCTACTGGGGTTCTGCTCTTGCTGTAGAGGCTTTTCAGAACCCAAACCAACTTTTCTGGTACTCCTCTCTTTCATAGACACCAGTAAAGAACTTCTCTGGATATCCTGTCATATTCTTTTTCCAAGTCCACAAAGGCAATAACCTTTTTCTCATTTCCTTCAAGTTTCTTCTCTTTGCATTGTTCCAGAATAAAGCTGGTATTCTTGGTACTTTTCCCTGGCATAAAACCAAATGGCATGTTGTCTATCTGAATTATTTCTCTTAGTCTTCTATCCAATAACCTTTCATACACCTTCATTGCATGCACCAGCAGCTTGATTCCTTAATAATTGCCACACTGCATTATGTCCCCTTCCTGCTTGTCGATAGGCACTGAAACACTTCATTTTTCCTCTTCATCCCAAGCTTTTTTGATGATCTCAGTTATCTACTCTGTTCCTTTCAGTCCCAAGGCTCTGATCATGTCGCTCGTAACATTGGATAGTCCTGGTGCTTTCCCCCTCTCTATTTTTCCCAGTGCCACCCGTACTTCCTCCACTGTGATTGGTCTCACAAAGACTTCTACCAGCTCCACTCTTCCCAGATCCTCCTGTGACCATTGGAAAAGACCAGAAGGAGGAAAAGAAGAGGAAGGAGGAAAAGAAGAGGAAGGAGGAAAAGAAGAAGAAGGAGGAAAAGAAGAAGAAGTAGAAACTGCGGTAGAATAGAAGAACAGTTTTTAGTATCATGGAAGTTCTATGGCATCAGATAGAAGTTCAGGTAAGATTCAGACAAGAAGATAACATGTAGGATTGGACTAGCAGACAAAAATTTTTGTGCCAAGAGAATTGGAATGGAAGTCAAGAGCAGACTATTTTGTTGCTGCATCTGGTCAGTACTAACGTATAGATGTGAGTCTTGGATGGTATACAGAGTCATGGAGAAGAGAGTTTCATTAAATGTTGCTTGTCAGAGAATGTACAATCACTTGCACTTTAGCGTACGTTGTAGAAACAGACAAGTAAAGCATATTGAGAAGTCTATGGAATATTTTCATTTGAAAATACAGGCAGCCATGGGAGATCGCTAAAAATAGCAATAACAATTGTAACTTATTCCACCCTCAGGACACAAATTGTATAAACCATTCAATGCATGAGGTTTACTCGAGAAACAAAGCGGAAAAATAAGGATATACTTCAACACATATGAAAAACATCATACCAAAATTAACTTTACCAAAGCTGTATTTGAATGAAGCTTTATCACACAATCTAAATACTGTCAATATCTAAAATTATTTTGTTTCCTGAGAGAGAGGGAGAGAGAGAGAGAGAGAGAGAGAGAGAGAGAGAGAGAGAGAGAGAGAGAGAGAGAGAGAGAGAGAGAGAGAGAGAGAGAGAGAGAGAGAGAGAGACACACAGAGAGAGAGAGACAGAGAGAAGAGAGACAGAAACCGAGGAAATGTACACACACA
>RDPX01000086.1:2567179-2579855 GCA_003991215.1 Morbakka virulenta
TTGCACTTTTGCTTTTTTGAATGTTGTAATGACGTAGTGCCAAAGAAGATTTCGTCAAAAACACGAAAAATTAACAACTTTACGCTTGTTCAACACAAGAAATATTACTTTAAAAGTACCTTAAAGTAATTGCAAGTTAACTATTGTGCGCATGCGACGATGTTCGCTTGCATGCGACGATATTCGTTTTTTATGCGAGGATGTTCGCTTGCATGCGACGATGTTCGCTTGCATGCGACGATGTTCGTTTGCATGCGACGATGTTCGTTTGCATGCGAAGATGTTCGTTTGCAGCAATGAAAGCAAAGAATGTGAACTATTTTGCGCATGCCGTCGCATTCAAAAATTGTCGAAGGTGCAAGATTATGGTGTGTGTTATAGACGATGAATGGAAGTATTTAAGACATTTTTGCTATTATTGGGGTAAAAGACTTTTAACCATTGCTTAAAGGTCTGTTTGGCATTTTTTGCGCACAGCCAATAAACAGCAAATTTTTATTTACCACGATGTAGGGTCAGGAAGATTCTACTGTGGTATTTGAAATAAAAAGACAAGTTTTATTAACGTGTGTTTAACGACAGAGATTATTGCATTCTAGTTTAGATTTTTTTAAAGTTCAAGTTATGGTTTTACGTAGTCATTAAGGAATCAGTAGTTGTATACATCAAGATGCCTTACCCGTTACGCTGGAATACCTACGAACGTGGACTTAAGCTTTAAGTTACATTTTTACCGCATATATGCGTAGCCGTTCTGAGGAGCCGTGGCTTAATGGTTAGTGCAACTGCACGGTCACCAAGAATTCCGGGTTCGATTCCCCGAGCGGGGCGACTTTGGAAATTCACTAAAGAAAAAGCCATTGGTTGGCGTCAGGAAGGGCATCCGGCCAAGAAATTCCTCACTGCCAAATCCAAGTCCCTATGAAGGGCACCGTCTGAGCCCCAGTTACTGCGGGAAAATGACGTTAAAACCAAGAAAGAAAATACATGGCCGTTCTGTTCAATGCCCCATCAAATTTGGTTAACGAAGGCCAGTCTTATCGCATTTGTTGCCTAATTTGCTGAAGTTCTATCGAGAAAAGATACAATTTATATCCATATTTTAAATCTTCGATTATTCATTTTTCCACAAGATTGAACGACATTTCAAGAAGTGATTCAGCTTTCTGTGTAACGCTTCCTCTAAATCACTCCGTGTATTGTCAACATCACTGTTATTTCTCCTCTTTTATATAAGCGAAGTTCACCCCAATTAAGATATTTTTAAATAGCAGTAATTACTGATGCTTTTAGTTTATTAACAAGATAAATATTGAGTTTTATATTTAGTTTGCCCGAAATTAATATATTTATTAATTACGAACAGATTTTAATAGAGCACTGATACTTGTAATTGATCAAAACGGTGCTTTCGTGTTCTTAGAGATTAATGTTACGTACGTCCCTTGTTATCGCAACGTCATTTAGCTGTAGAATTTTGTAAATATTGTCAATAGGACCATAATATTGATGTAGATAACATTCAAGCTAACACCTTCAAATAGTTTGAATTTTAACATAATTAAACGTCTTCATAAATTTACATGGTAGGAATTAGATACTAAACGTTACAGAAAGAATGTGAAGCCCCTTGGTTTTTGAAATTTCTAAAAACAAATGAGATCTCAGAATTTGCATTTCATTGTGCAGTGACGTCACCAGTATCATATATTCTGTATTTTTTATTGTATATTCTATATACTGTTTGGAACTGTAATCTTAACTATGTGCATCACGAGTACTCTTGTTTTTGATAACTACATGACAGTGATAATAAAGATATATGTGAGATATATCTATCTATGTGTGTGTGTGTATATGTATATAGATGTAGATATATTTCTATATATATGTGTAGCAAAACTTTGGGGTTTTTTTCCTGAGAACACTTGAAATTGGAATGACATACATTTTAAAGTCATCGATCTTCTCCCAAAAGCTATCCCCAAATTTAAGATTTAAGCTTCATAAATAGGTACTGAGATGACTTTTAAGCCGCAACGGTCAACGAGGGTATGTAAAACACACACACACACATGCACACGCACGCACGCACACACAGACATACATATAAGTATATATATATATATATTGTGTGTGTGGGAATGCGTGTGTGTAGGAGTGTGTGCATGTGTGTTTGTGTGTGTACGTTTGTGTGTGTACGTGTGTGTGTGTGTGTGTGTGTGTGTGTCTGTGGTGACACAAATTTAATAGTTTAAAGGTACATTGTTGTATACCAAACCGACAATGTCATTTTATGTCTTACTTATTTCAAATTAGATTTAGATCAGAGTTTGATAAAGAAATGATTTTGATAAGTTCAAATTTGGACTTTTTAACCTTGCTATTGCCTGATAGCAGTATGAAGTAAAGTCACGTTTTATAACACAGTTTTTATTGTAATGCTCTACTTACATATCTGCAGTGTATGAACTAAAACTTTACTCATCATCCAAAGATTTTTTATAAACAACACATATAGGATATCAGAAAAAGGCTTGTATATATTCAGAGATGTTTAAATATTAAAAGAGATCTAAAGTTTGTTTTCTATTTACCTTACACTTGAGCGTTTTTGCAATTTTTTTTTGTATTGTCAACTTAGGGGGTCTGCACACATTTTATCTGAAGCACAACGCTTTTGAAAAATGAAATGAACCCAAAAAGGGACATACAAACATGTATGTATAAAAGAGAGTATGATGATGGGAGTATTATGATTATTTGACTGAGCATGTAATTTTCTATATTGAAATGAAGTGCAGAACTGCAGCATTGATAAAAATCCCAATGTGGGAGAAAATAAGTTGCTTGGTGGAGGTTTGTTTTTGGTTTTTTATAGTTGTTTATGTTAAGTTTTATTATTGACTGCCTCTATCTATCTATCTATCTATCTATCTATCTATCTATCTATCTATCTATCTATCTATCTATCTATCTATCTATCTATTTATCTATCTATGTATCTATGTATGTATGTATGTATGTATGTATGTATGTATGTATCTATCTATCTATCTATCTATCTATCTATCTAACTATCTATCTATCTATCTATCTATCTATCTATCTATCTATCTATCTTTCTATCTATCTATCTATCTATCTATCTATCTTTCTATCTATCTATCTATCTATCTTTCTATCTATCTATCTATCTATCTATCTATCTATCTATCTATCTATGTATCTATCTATCCATCTATCTATGTATGTATGTATCTATCTATCTATCTATCTTTCTATCTATCTATCTATACATCTATCTATCCATCTATCTATCTATCTACCTATCTATCCACCCGTCTGTCTGTCTATCTATCTGTCTGCCTGTCTATCCATCTATCTATCTATCCATCCATAAATACTGCAAATCCAATTAATCTACCTAGCAATCTAACTAACTAAATCTATCTATCAATATAAGTACCTGAGTTCAGAACGTTGGTAGACTTGCCTTGTTACAATATCTATTATAACCAAAGTCTTTGTACAGTTGTTTGAAATCTGATACTACTCATGTAGCTGCATATGAATTCCCACCCTACCTATACATATCATCGCCCGTTTTAACAAATCAAAAGCCATTGGCTCTGATTGCATTAAACCCAATGAACTACAAAATTATTGTCAAGAAATCTCACCTTTTCTCTTCTAACTTTGTTTACTTCCTGCTAGAAAGTATCGTTTTCAGTCCCAGTATTTCTTAAGAACTCCGAATAATGTTCGGACCCAATAATTACCAACTAAGTTGTTTTAAATCTATTATAAGGAAAACCCTTTTGTTTATTGTCAATGCCTTGCTTGTTAAACATCACGAGTCTTGTGGCTTTTTCTCCGACCAGCAGTATGATATTCATTCTTTATAGTCCACTGCTGATGACGTTTTTAACGTCTTTACTTTGACCATGATGTCTCTTGTCAGGTAAAGACGATTGCACTTTGTATTCCAAAGACTTTAGACAAGGTTGGCCACTAAGGTCCTATCCTAAACCCCAAGGCTCATGCTTTGTCCCGTCAGGTTCTACCCGTATTACAAACTTTTCTCTGTGGTCATTGTATTAAAATTGTACTGGATACCTGCGCCACGAGCTGTTAGTTGATCAACATTGTTCCACAGGATTCTGTCTTGGTCAGACGTTTTTTTCAATACTTATATATGATCCGGCAGGCAATACCTTTCAAGAGCTAAATGTATTTGCCGGTGTTACTATTATTTATTCTTATAAAGACAAACCTCATCTGTTCAGAAAAGTAAGAATGATGAGTCTTCTGAAATTCATATATGACGGTACCAACACAGTCAGAGTTGTTTCTAGTGCTGACGACTGCAACGCCGGGTTTTGAGAGTAATTGACCCTGATCTTTCTAGAAACGTAAAACCCTTTGTATTGTTGGACTGTGTTTTTCCGTTCCTTTGCTATAAATACGTCCATGTCCGTTAACGTTATACTTTTTTATCGCATGTACCATTCTTAAGGACTGCCCATTTTTACGTCGCCTTGCTATAAATACGCCCATGTCCGTTAAAGTTATACTTTTTTATCGCATGTACCATTCTTCAGGACTGCATATTTTTCAACCCTTTGCTATAAATACGTCCAGGTCCGTACAGTTATACGTTTTTATCGCATGTACCAATCTTAAAGACTGGCCATTGTGTTACCACCCTTGAACGAAGTGTCACCTATTCTCTGTCGAGATTCCAAAGCGCGTAACGCCTACGAAAGCCAGGTTGTTTTCTTGTGCTAATTTTTCGAATTCTCACCGTTCTTGCTTTCCTAGTGACCATAATCTTGGTTGAAAGTTCTCAGGAACAGGTGTCTTGCAGTTAGATCATCCACTTAACAGATCTACTTGAACTATATTCTCTTTTCTTGTAGCTTTCAATGTTTTTTAGTGAGCTTAGAGCCTTGTAATAAGAGATTTAGTGAAAAAAATATTTGCCCGTATGGGTTAACCAACTGATTCTTAGACCTACCCAATTTTTACTAAAATATTCCTACAAAATCAGTTTACAGACTTTTGAAATAAGTGAAAGTGGAATAATACGTACCATCTTTGCAACAACGGAATTCTGTTTCCGAATAATAGTTCCGACCAAGACTGGAAGCCAGGACCCATAGTAACCAAAATTGATTGCATTTTTCATAGATTCATTGCGTATTTTTCCCGAATGGTCACTACTGTGTTTTTGTTTAGTTACGGTAGATCTTCAAGTTGTAAGGAATGATTGCTCCATGTTTAAGGAATATTTAGCTGTTATTTTCTTCATTGTGAAACCAAGTATTTTTATATCTCTTGTGTCTTTATTTTTCCCAATATTACTCCGTACATTGTTTTTGTTGATTTATTGAACTAAGAGCTTCTGTTGGTCGGAGTCCAACCTATGATAATGTTCTTTTACTATGCCGACACTTGCTGAAGTGCTACACCCCGCAACTTCTGTGCATGTCTCCCTTATGCTGTAAATTTGCTTCCAACATCTTTTTCTACTTGAAAGAAGAAAGTAAGTATCTCGTATTTGATGCAATGTTAAAAGGGACCTGGCTAGAATATGCAGCGGAAGAACAGTCTGATTTCTGTTATCTAATTGTGAGAATTAAGCTAGAATTTGAAATGTATGAAACTGATAGTCGATTAAGATCTCGAGAAAAATGGATTGAAAATATACTGAAAGCTATTATGTAACCATTTATTGGCCCCACTTTTTCAGTGGAGAGATGTCCGTTGCTTAAATGGTTAGTGCAGTTGGACCATAACCAAGAGGTTCTGGGTTCGATTCTTCGAGCAGGCGAAAAGAATTTGTAACTTTACACAAGAAAAAGCCGTTGGTTGGCGTCAGGAAGGCCATTCGGCCAAGACATTCCTGACATGCCAAATACAAGTTCCTATGAAGGGTACTGTCTGAGCTCCAATTACTGGGGAAAATGTCATTGAAACAAAAGCAAAAACCAACAAACAAAAACAAAAGAATTCACGTTTTCCCAAAACAGATCTTGGGAATTAAACGACGTTTTCCCAAAACAGATCTTAGGAATGAAACGACGTTTTCCCAAAACAGGTCACAGGAATGAAACAGTCTGGTGTTCATAGGTGAGCTTTGGAGATTTATATTCTAAAACAAGAATGCCTTTTATCTGTTGTCAATACGAAGTAATCTAACCATGCGTTAATTAATGAACTAATCCAATATCAGACTGCTTCACAAAGGAAAAAGTTACTTAATTTTCAAATTCGTTTCTAAACAAAATTGTAACTGATATTTGTATTTCTTCCCAGAGGAAAAAGACGTTGAGCGCTGGCTGGTTAGATGCCACGCGGGAAATGGTTGCCACTCTGGGAAGATGAGTTGGCTGGCTGTTTGGCTTCCAGACCTCAGAATGTGGTTGCGTTCGCGAGATCCACTTTGGATCTCGACGCGGGATCCTAAAACCACCCTTATCTACAAATAAAAACCATATCAGCTGTGGCTTTAACTTCAACTTGCTACCATCGACTGGCATCTGTTGGTGTGCGAAACCACTTGTGATTCCTTCGATTCAACTTACTCCAAGTGTTTAGTCAACTTTCGTGATATTTACTGCAGGCAAATGCATAAGTATATATATATATATACACATAGATACATATAGATACATAGATACATATAGATACATAGATACATATAGATACATAAAGATACATAGATACATATAGATACATATAGATACATAGATACATATGTACATATATACATATATGTATGTATATATATTACCTCTATTCATTTTAATGCAGTTGATGCTTCTCGTTGTAATTATCTTTCTATGAATGTGGTTTTATAACTCGGACAGCTGGGCTATTGAACTGCCTCACTTCTGCATGTATTCCTTCTCATAAGACTTGAATGTGTTTACGTCCAAGGTCAACTCGTATCTCTTGGCTGGACCTTTTTTCGGTCTTCTTTTTCATACTTTCAACACTTATTGACATTATGTCTTCTTCGTCATTAAAAAATGTATAGGGAGACAAATTAGTAAACAAAAATAATGTGAAAATAGTAAATTGAAAAGAAGTACGATGTATTTTTTTACTTTTTTTGTCCCGAAAAGTTGAGGGAAAATAAGGTAAGATATATAGAATCACTGTAATGTCCGCAATATCAACGTAAACAAATATGATGTCCAGAAAAGGTCTTATGGACATTGCCTGTTGGGTAAGCCGATATACATAGATTATTTCATAAGCATTTAGCGTTATTCTGTAGTGTCCGTGGAGTGGATTTTGTATAAACAGATGTCTGTTTGATTACATGTCTGCTAAATGTCAGCCTTGACTATTTAATACACTAATATATTTTAATCATGATAATAATTAATATCCTTAACTGAATGTCTGGTATTGCATTTTCGAGTTCTCAAAATGAAAACCGAGTACCAGTCTCACAGTCAAGCTACTTCTATTTGCAAAAGTGCCAAACTAATTTAGGATCATTTTTCTGATTAATTCGACAGACCATGGTATGCCTGATAGAATCTTTAGCAATAGCTTACTTGTTTACTTATTTATTTGCTTACTTACTTACTCACTTGCTTACTTGCTTGCTTACTCACTTGCTTACTTGCTTACTTACTTATTTACTTACTTACTTATTTGTTTACTTATTTACTTACTTATTTACTTACTTATTTACTTACTTATTTACTTACTTATTTACTTACGTACTGAATCGAGTTGATAACTCGGATCCTCTTTACTAACTCGGAACTCTTAACTCGCAGTTTTTGCTACAGGGCCTTCGTCTACTGAATAGCCAGAATCTTCAACACGTGCAACGTAATACGATGTTGGCGTCCAGTGCAATTCTTGCCCTGTTTATGGTGCCACATAAGAATATCACTTGCCAGTTCTTTTCGTCTGAGACAGAAATGCTCTGCAAAAACGTCATCTCCTATTCTCAATTTTCAGTGAAACTGGAAGAAGGTAGCCATGAGGTCTTTCTTGATTGTATGTGTTTGCGGTATGATATATTCAGTATAACTCAAATATTCGTTTTTATGTCTCATCAATTTCATTTTTTGATTTCTTTTTTAGAGCTCATGTGGGCCCATACAACAGGACGGATTCCATGGTTTTGAAGCTTGAAAATGAAAGGTAGGTTGGAGTTCAAATTGTTAAACAAACCATATATAACTGACCAGAGTTTTGCTTTCCGTACCTCAAAATCCCTCTGGATCGATTGGACATTACGTCCTAGGTAGACAAAGTTGTTGACATGCTTGAACGTATCACCTTTAAGTGACAGAATGGCATCTTCGAGGTTGAGCTTCATGCGTTCTCTTTTTTTAGAATTGATATGTAGGCCTACCTCTTTAGCAGCACCTGCTATTTTATGTGCAAGTTGGGCTGCATTTTGTATGTTGTCAGCCATAAGGACTAGATCGTCTGCATAATCTACATCAGACAACTTCACAGCTGCTTATCGTCTTCTTCGTGATTTCTACAAGGTTAAGTCATTATATGTAATATTATTGGACTATTACACGGTTATTCACAATAATTATACCCTGAGGAGCCGTGGCTTAATGGTTAGATCAATTGCACAGTAACCAAGAGGTTCCGAGTTCGATTCCCCGAGCTGGCGAGGAGAATTTGAAATTTTACGAAGAGAAAAGCCATTGGTTGGCGTCAGAAAGGCATCCAGCCAAGAAATTCCTGACTGGCAAATAAAAGTTCCTCTGAAGGGCACTGTCTGAGCCCCAATTGCTGGGGGGAAAATGACGTTAAAACTAAAAAAAGTGCCAAAACCCAGTATCTATTTTTTTACTTTTTTGTGTGAGAAGATAGATACTGTCATTGTCTTTCATGCGTGAAAAACTGCATTTAGTCCAGTAACCAATATTTATTGATTTATTGATTTTTTTTATTGATTTTGTGTACAGGTCACACCAGACAAAACGCTTAAAAGGTTCTCCTGTATAATTAGCCAAAAGCAAGATAAATAGTTCTGGCACTGAGCCCTTGATTTGAAATCTTAAGAGAATCTGTAGAAACTTCAAGAAAAAACCCACGGTTGAATTAGAATACCCACCGTCACAAATGTTACGCAAATTAAGCAAATGTGATAGAGTTAATTGGATTGAGTTATCAAATATTGATGATAAAGCCCATTTAGTAGAGAAAAGGGCGTGATATTTGCTCCGAGCCCTATAACTTTAATAAGTGAAGTAATTTCTTTCTGGTGTCACATAGCAAGAAGATATATTTGTACTTTCATACGAACTTAAGTGTTCTAAAAATTATCCCAACTAAATTTCCTCTTTTATTCCGCGTTTCTTACAATGTTAAACACTGTTTTATCATGGCTCAAAAATTTTGTTTCATAATATTTTCTTGTAAACATACTGCACTATGAAAAATGTTTGATTTTGCGTACTGTGGGAAGGTTTCCCACGCCAGATAAATACGTGAAACACGGACTCGATTTTGTCTAGTTTAGACCTAGTCAAATTCTACAGTCTAAATTTATTTGTCAATGTTTGATATTAATGAGAAGCGAGCTACATACTTTATATTTTCCCAAGGCTTTTCAGACCTGTCTTTTGAACGTTTCCTATTTTCCCGTACACTTCCATGCTGTTTTCAGCTGCATTTTTTGAGGATACAAAAGTTTGTTGCTTAGAGAAGGAAGTAATTTTAAGATCATAAATTAAGAGTGGGATTAGCCTTGTTTTAATTTGATATGATAAGAAAATTCTGGAGTGAGCTTTTATATTCCCAGGCTATTGACACGCTACAGTTTACGTCCTTGATAAAGTGTATCTGTTAAATAAAAATATTGAAAAACAGTTATCCATAGACACTGGCTGCAGAGGCATAATGAGGAGTCAAAATAATACCTAATAATAATCGTAATATAAAAGACCTGGGTTTTTCTGAACAGCTTGGTCTCTTTTTAAAGTACACAACACAATAACTGACGGAGTTATAATTTAAACAACCAAAGCATTTAAATACCACAATCCAAGACTTAAATATTTAATACATCTTTATATGAGCGAAATTCCAATCTCAAACTTTTATTCAACAATTTTACCGGTATGTATAAATTTGATAGTCATTCAACCGAGTTTTCGTTTAGGGTGCATAGTTCATCCATTCTACCAGCAAGTAAAATTGATGGGAAGGTTACGACGATATGCTTGGCGGAGACTCACATGTTGCCACACAGTTACGGGTACGTAAAATTGGGGTGTAGATAGTAAAAATCCCCCAATTATTAATTAAAGAGTAGGAATCTACAAAAGGAAAGAAACCAAAGGTCATTTGTTGTAATTTGCACACAAACGCAATTTTGAAAATGAACACTGAATTCTAAACAGGCGAAGACAAATAGCGCCGGGAGTAGTATCAGCAATAGCTGCAGTGTCACAAATATGGGCGACCAACGATGCCACTAGAACCATCTTCTCGCTTACTTTCACGTCTTTGAAACAATTGAGTATAAAACCTAATATCTCTTTATGTTGGCGACTGTAATAAAATATGACAAAAAGACTGAAATATGCGCTGTGGAATCATTGCAAAAATAAGCATAAGGATGTTAGTTAAGACTTCTATGAATGATAATGTATATATATATATATATATATATATATATATAAACCTTCATTGAATAATGCTAAAAACAGTGGTCGATACAAAGATTCATAGAGCGAAGTTATATAATTGACAATCGCGTCAGCGTCAAAATGACAGTTATGTACTTTTAAACATATTTTAATTTCATATATATATCGTTCACAATTGCAAGGTTAATCACATATCAACAGTAAGATTTGATAGCTATTCCAACGAGTTTTCGTTGAGGATACATAGTTCACCCATTCCATCAGCAAGTCTAATCGATGGGCAGGTTACGACGATGTGCTTGGCGGAGACTTCCATGTTGCCACGCACGCAGGGCTTGTCATTTCATTTAGTCTTGACACTATTGGTTCGCAATCTGTTGAAATGGCACTAATGCTTTCGTGTTAACCTGGGGATACGTTGTTCAGCAATAGACAGCAGATCAGTTACCCATTGTGGTATCGGAGTCTCCAGGTGTTCATGCTCACCAAACTTGTTTTTGGATTTCAGTCTTTTCCGAGGTTGATCGAGCAGGTTAGCAACAGAAGCTAAGCGAGGGTCATCAGAATTTCGACAAGCAGAAGCGAGGAGATACGAGAGGCCTTGTCTGCGATTTCCAGGGGGCCCTGTGCTTGATACAATTGGAAGGTGTTCAAGCCGGGTAGACTGCAGAGCTCCCGAGATCTCTGAAAAGACAAATAGGCATTTTAAGAATAAAATAAACAACCAAGAAGGAAAGCAACAGGGGAGAGTAAAGTGAGAAAGTTAAATGATAAATGCGCCACTTTGTCGCTTGGGCGTCGGATTAGTGTTGTTGGCCTTGACGCCAAACCCTCTGAATGTAGTTATATGCTTTTCAAACTCTTTGCATTTACATAAACAGGAGTTCGGCCTAAAATATGTTTTAGAAAAATTCAAAGAAAAGAATTTTGAAAGATTGGTACCTAATACATTTAATATTTAAAGAGTAGTAGATAAGAAAGCTGAAAGAAAATAAATTTGCTGTTGATATCAATTTGGAAGCTTAGTAGCACCAGCTATATTTTAGAAGAAATATGTACGAAAAACAAAAACAATATTTCCAATAACTTTTGGATTGTTTTGTATTGGCGTGTAGAACGTTTTAAAAAAAATGGTTGGGCGGTCTTCTGTAATGGCGTGAGTATAAAATTTAAAGTCTTTCCTTTTAATGGAGATTTGTAAATCAAAAACATTAACAATAGCACAGCGGTACAGAAATTCGTGAAAAAAACTACGATGGTAATTATAGGATTGACTGTCATTACTCTGAACATAAAGAGACGAAAAAGCATCTGTTTCTTTCTTTCAAGTAACTGTTGTGGTTTCCTTTAGAAAGTAATTTTAATGAAATCTAACGTTAACAGCATGAACTTGAACGAATCAAGTTTGCAAGTAATCAACATATCACTCCCTCTATTTCAATATTTTTATCTTTTTGAGAGAGAAAAGGCAAGTTGCAAAGCTTTTGCACTTGTGTTCCAGAAAATATACTGTCAGGTCTTATTGTTGTTTCTTCTTTTTGTCTTTTTCTTCCTCTTTTTCTACAAATTTTTTACCTCTACTTCTCATACTACTATTTCCACTTCTTCTAATTCTTCTTTTACTTTTTTGTAGTTATTCATTTACTACTTGTTATTCTACTTTATTTTCTGTTTCTTCTTCTTCTTCTTCTTCTTCTTCTACTACTACTTCTCCTACTTCCTTCTCTACCTCTTTCCCTGCTTCTTTCTTTACTTCTTTCTCTACTTCTTTCTCTACCTCTTTCTCTACCTCTTTCTCTACCTCTTTCTCTACTTCTTTCTCTACCTCTTTCTCTACTTCTTTCTCTACTTCTTTCTCTACTTCTTTCTCTACTTCTTTCTCTACCTCTTTCCCTGCTTCTTTCTTTACTTCTTTCTCTACTTCTTTCTCTACTTCTTTCTCTACTTCTTTCCCTACTTCTTTCTCTACTTCTTTCTCTACTTCTTTCTCTCCTTCTTTCTCTACTTCTTTCTCTACTTCTTTC
>RDPX01000861.1:14700-26486 GCA_003991215.1 Morbakka virulenta
AAAATTTTTTACCAATTGGAAATTTTTGAAAAAAAAAAAAAAAAAAAAAAAAAAAAATTATTATTATTATTATTGCGGGTATTCCATTTCACGGCAAAGCCGGTTTTGAGGCTAGGACCTGGTCTTTTCCAAAGACCTGAGATATCCAGGCCTTCACTTCCGTCTCTTTTCTACTCTTTTCTCTCCATTATTATTATTATTATTATTATTATTATTATTATTATCATCATCATCATTATTATTAACGAATATTAGAGAACATAAAGTTAAGTAAAATAAAGTGTTATCTTTTAAGAATGTATGTGCATATCCTTGGTGAATGTAATAAAATGAAATATAATAATTAAAAATTAGAAGGGTTTTTATGAAATAGTTATTGCATATCATAATGGATACTTTTCCAACAGCTTTAGTTGCTATTGGTAGTAATTTAGTTCCTGAACTCGTAAGAGTACTAAAAAGTTTTCCCCAACGTCTGAACAATATGACGAATTCCAGTCTTAAAAATTTTTAAGTATACAACTTTTGAAGTATTTTTAGCTTTTCAAATCTTTTTATTTGTGTTTTAGTTAACATTAATTCATCTGATCCATTTAATTCATCCTTAGAAAGACGCAAAACTATTGGGCTTATATTACCAAAAGCTCTACCAAGTTTTGCTTTTTGGTTTTCCGATAATTGAAAACTGTACTTATAATATTCTGTCATATATTAATATATCAGATAAAATATCTATGTTTTATGATTAAACTCTAATAACTGCTTTATTACCAAGAACAACAACACTTAACTCTTCTGAGTATAAAATCAAACCAAATATACTATAGTTTGCTGTAGGATTGCTTGTAAGATCATATCCAAGGTTTAATTGAACTGAATTTCTAAACCATCTTGTTGATTTGTTAGACCAAAATAGAGGGGACTATGCATTGTTTAATAATTTGACAGATGAAGAAGAGAATCATGTTCAAGCAAACTATAAGCTTTTCTACATTCAATTACTGAAAACTATGTTCTACAAATCTCTGTGCTAGGTCGTAAAGCTAATTGTGAGTAATGAAATTTCATCACATAAATCATATTGCTCCCAGGATTCAGCTCCAGTATAATCCATCAATAATCTCATTCAGCTCCAGCATAATCGATCAATAATCATCATGATTCGTTAGCGATTGATGGGTTAGTATTTCCAGCCCGTTTATTAGCACTGATAAGATGCAAACGTTTTATTAGCTTTTTTAGATTTTTTTAGTTTTAACGTCATTTTTCCCCAGCAATTGGGGCTCAGACGGTGTCCTTCACAGGGACTTGGTTTTGGCAATGAGGAATTTCTTGGCCGGATACTTTTCCTGACGCCAACCAATGGCTTTTTTTCTTTGTAAAGTTCCAAATTCTTCTCGACCGCTCGGGGAATCGAGCCCGGAACTCCTTGTTACTATGCAGTTGCACTAACCATTAAGCCACGGCTCCTCCTAGATTGTTGTAATAAATCATATTACCTCCAATCAAAATATTATTATGAGACGGTTTATTCTGCAACAAGTTATTGAATCAGTTAAAATTGAGCGTATATTCCATGCTTCGCCTTAGTAGAGTTTAAAGGACTGAAAATAACATGTTAAAATAGGAAAAAGATATAAAGTTAATAAAAATAAAGAGCATTACGGTGGCACAGCGGATAACGCCAAGGTGAATAACGCAGTTGGATATTTAAAAGTAATAGTTTAAAAAATTGAGGAAACAAAATAAAATCAAACGGCAACAAACAAGCGAAGAATTGCACCCAAAACGCACAACTAATCCAAATGGCAGTTAAAAGAGCGATATTTTTGCACTGAAAAAAACCTTTGGTCACATAAATAACGTATTAACAACACATTAACAAATACCTTAATTCCTGCAGGTAACATTAACACAAAGGTAACTAACATTAGTAAAAGTACGAGGTAACTTCTATATCGTTTAAAGGTAACGTTAATTTTCGATACTGTATTTACCACGACATTCTGAAATGTGAAGGTAAAAAAATGAGTCCAGGTATGATTAAAGTTCGAATGGGTCACCCGCGTGTGAAATTCAAATAGATTGGCAATACGAATATGCACTTAGAGAAGTATACAACTACAGATTACAAAACTACCCTAAATTCCTAACTTAAACCTTTACCTGTTTCTACGCCAAAAATACGGCATTCGCTGTATTCAAAAGTGTTAGGCAAGTCCCTTTTTGAAATACAACAAATGGAAATCAAAGAAATGGAGGTAATAACTTGTTCGAAAAAATACGTGTCAAACACTTTATGTCTAAAAAGTCAATGATGACATTTTGACCATGTCACAACTAAGGCTGTGCATTGTAACTCTAAACTCTATATCTTTTGTCTCGCCTAACTATTTTTGCTATTGCATATAAGGAGTAGAAAGCAAAGATTGTTATACAAACGGTTCGCTGTCAAGCATACGTAAAAAAACACTTTTGTAAACACGTAAGTATAAACGTAACTACATATGAACACAAGATACCGGTTAAGCATTTAGTTACACAGCCATGCATTAATGTGTGCATACACATTATATATGATTGTGTTCTTTCTTATCTAGGATTTTAGATGTTGCTATACTTTCTATTTATGCAAAAGTACTTCTTTATGCAGTCGTATGCTTGACGTATCTGCATTCCATGTACCTAAAAAAAGCCAAATTATCTTCATACCTCAGGGGAAGGCAGAGGCAGACCCTAAACGGAAGTATTTCAAGCTTCATTAGAAATTCCAAAACCACAGTACTCCAGCATTGCCTGTTTGAAATAACACTACAAGACAGGCTCGCTCAACTAAGTTCAGAAATAATTGTATGTATCGTTTTTACGTAGCATTTCCATTTGGTGTAGAGGGAAGAAAAAACCCTTTTAAAACAATAGGACAGAAAAAACACAGTTGCGCAGCACATTCTTATTCCACAATTCGCAACCCAAAGGAATTTAACGAATTACTAAATTACAATCAACATTCCTTAACTATAAGAACTATTAATTCGAACCCTCACTAGTTTGAACTAATCTTATATTGGCTGCCATTCCCCCAATAATTCTAAACGCTTTCACCCTTTCATCTAATTTATCAATAAACTATTTGAAAATATTTTGGATGCCCTTGTTTTTTTTTCTTGTTAAAAACGTTTCACAAAAGACAGCAATTTATGCTCATTTCCTGAAGTCAAAGCAACAATTTTAAGTTAAATTTGAATAACAAAATTGAATTTTGAGCCAGGCTAAAAATTAAAAAGGGAATCTTCGGCCAACTGATTCAGTTGAGGTCAACGTTGAAAGTCCTGTATTTTCTTACGATTTCATTCCATGATTAAGCTTCTTTTAGTTGTAGATGCTTGCGCTAATTTCACCCTTTTTTGTGACATAAAAATGACAGAAATAACCAATCTCCAAAAAATCTTAATCTGAAGCTAGTTCCAACTTGTGTCAAATGTGGCAGTGCGACTAATTCCAACTTAATTATAATGCAAGATATTGTAATTCCTATCTGTACCTTATGCCAAAAAGGCACAAATTCCAACCTTCAGGTTTTGAAAAGCTGACGGGAATACCAAAAACAACGTACTACAAACACTGTATTAACCGTAGGGCCATACTACCATTAGATTTCCCTAACAATAATCACCGATGGTTAAAAGAAGGAGAGTAATGTCAAACTAACGCCTCAAACTCCCCTCCCCTCACGCCAACAACAAGTCGACATAAGTGTCAATAAAGCTGCATGGTTAGTAAAATCACCAAATTGACAATTTTGTGGTGACTGAGGTAACAAAGCAGCTGGGTCTCGCTACCCATAAAAGTAAACTGCCCATTCTGTCGAATTGACCATCCCTTTCTAATGACCATTATGCCCAAATGGCAATACGGTTAAAGTAGTCATTCTATTCTATTGCTCATTCTGTTAAATTAGTTAATCTGTCAACTGGCAACTCTGTCCCATTCACTAACTATTCTTTTAAACTAGACAATCTGGTCCCATTAGCCGTGTTTTTAAACTACACAACATGTTCTCATTTATCATTCTGGTCAACTTGACATTTTATCCTGTTGATTATTCTGTTAACCTCTTTATTCTGTACCACTGACCATTCAGTTGACGGGATTTTACCCCATCAATAACTCAGTTAAAAGGGTCATTATGTACTCTGTATTTTACTGTTGCACGGGTTATTCTATCCCATTGATCATTCTGTTATCTGGTCAGTCAGTTCCAGCGTCCGTTCCGTTAAAAGATAAACCTTGGTTACGTCATAAAAATCATCCTATAGCACCCTCAGTTTTGTCAAACCGACGCTAGAGTTGTAGGTCCAGTATTTTCTGTAAAAAATTTATTAAAATCTATTCTTAGAAGTAGTTGTGCAAGGTGAGGCGATGCTTGATGACTTCTGACGCTTGACAACATCTTGAATAACAAAGATGAGTGGCGCTCGAATTTCTAAGGAGAAAAACCAAAAGGAACAAAAATGTTTTAATTGCTTTAACTGGCAAGACAAAAAAAAGTCTGTGACAAAATGCTTTTGCTTCAATTCCTACCGTTTTAGCTATTACTTTAACGGTGGGACCTTATGAGTGCATATCTATCCGAAATGAAGGCTACCCTGAATTGCCAGGGCAATAAAGGTTTAGCGAAAAACTGTTTGCAATATTACAGAGCACCACCAAAATTTAGGTTATGCTAGTAAATTTTCATCCCGCCTGTAGTCCTTGCAGCCTTTTACTCCATATGAAAGCCACTAAACGACTACGGAAACTTAAAAAAAAGTTACGAACCAGTTCTGGCTTGAGATGAAAGGATACAGCCCTATTAATAACTGTTCTTATTGTAGCCCAACTGATTCATCATTGATTATAATCCAGGAGGTCAAGATCTGGCAGGATTATCCATGTCATCAGGTGAACCGGGTTTCAACGAGTGAAGAACCAAGCAGTAGAAATAAAACCTCGAAGAACAACAGCTCTCGAAGATTTACCCTGGTATCGAATTAACAAATCTGGTTTAAGGACATTGAGACCGAAAAACAAAATAAGACAGATTACATCCTCAGAACAGTGTGTAAAAAATTTTACGATTTAATGAAGAATGATATTTTTTTAGATATACAATAGTTTCAATTTGCTTTGATAATAAATATGAACACCAGGGTTAAAAAATACAGGTTTTCATAAAATTTTCTTTTTCCGAAAATTTTATTGGGGCAAAAGCAGGTATATATTTTCATTATAAGAACGGGTGGCGATTTGACGAAAGTAAACTTATCACTTGGCTTTACTTCTTTTTGTATCTATTATTTCTCTGTCCTTCATATTTTCCCACGCTTAATGGCTTTAAGTTTTGCATGGTTCTTAACCATTAAAAAAAGTCATTCCGTCTTCTGTTGGCCAACACACCCAATTTTAGAGTTAAAAAAATGTTCTCTATAACTTCCTTGGTTTTTTACGTATCGAGAAGTAATAAATAGAATTACAAGAATGTCAATAATCTGAACAGCACTTACTGAAGAAATAAGGTTCCTTTCTAAAGTTATTGTGGCCTTTGATTGAATTTAGACAATACCAAGTTCAACGAAGATCAGTAACCAAGACGGGCCAACTTTTGGTTTCGTCTTTACTCCTTGCGTTTTTGTAGACGTCATTTAAGAAATTTTTCTATTAAATAATCTGAACAGCACTTGGTGAAGAAAAAGTATTCTATTTCTAAAGTTGTTGTGGCCTTTGATTGAATTTAGACAATACCAAGTTCAACGAAGATCAGTTACCAAGACCGGCCAACTTTGGGTTTCGTCTTTACTCCTTGCGTTTTTGTAGACGTCATTTGAGAAATTTCTTTCTATTAAATAATCTGAACAGCACTTTGTGAAGAAATAAGGTTCCCTTCTAAAGATATTGTGGTGTTTGATTGAATTTAGACATTACCAAATTCAATGATGATCAGTTACCAAGACAACTATGAATTTCGTCTTTACTCCTTGCGCTTTATAGACGTCATTTGAGAAATATCTTTCTATTATATAATCTGAACAGCACTTGGTGAAAAAAAAGTATTCTTTTTCCAAAAGTTATCGTGGCTTTTGATTGAATTTAACGAAGATCAGTTATCATGACAGACAACTTTGAATTTCGTCTTTACTCCTTGCGCTTTATAGACGTCATTTGAGAAATATCTTTCTATTATATAATCTGAACAGCACTTGGTGAAGAAAAAGTATTCTTTTTCCAAAAGTTATCGTGGCTTTTGATTGAATTTAACGAAGATCAGTTATCATGACAGACAACTTTGAATTTCGTCTTTACTCCTTGCGCTTTATAGACGTCATTTGAGAAATATCTTTCTATTATATAATCTGAACAGCACTTGGTGAAGAAAAAGTATTCTTTTTCCAAAAGTTATCGTGGCTTTTGATTGAATTTAACGAAGATCAGTTATCATGACAGACAACTTTGAATTTCGTCTTTACTCCTTGCGCTTTATAGACGTCATTTGAGAAATATCTTTCTATTATATAATCTGAACAGCACTTGGTGAAGAAAAAGTATTCTTTTTCCAAAAGTTATCGTGGCTTTTGATTGAATTTAACGAAGATCAGTTATCATGACAGACAACTTTGAATTTCGTCTTTACTCCTTGCGCTTTATAGACGTCATTTGAGAAATATCTTTCTATTATATAATCTGAACAGCACTTGGTGAAGAAAAAGTATTCTTTTTCCAAAAGTTATCGTGGCTTTTGATTGAATTTAACGAAGATCAGTTATCATGACCGACAACTTTGAATTTCGTCTTTACTCCTCGCGTTTTTATGGACGTCATTTGAGAAATATCCTTCTATTATATAATCTGAACAGCACTTTCTGAAGAAAAAGTATTCTATTTCTGCAAATCAAAGTGGCCTTTGACTTAAGTTTGACATAAATAAAACGAAAACGAAGAAGGACACCTAGGGCCATCGAAGCTGTAAACACAACAAGTGGTCATTTTCAGTTTTCTTGTCTTCAGAAAACAAATTTAATAGGGAAAGCAAATCTAAATTAATACTTTAAAAAATACATAATAATTTGGGCCTCAAAGCTAGTGCACCACCACCATATAATGTGCCTGCAGCTATTCCATTGTAATTTCTTGAGACATTAGTAATTCCAATTTTGACATAAGGAGAAAAATAAAATATGCTTATACCAACTTGTATAATGAATTTTCAAAGATCTGTTTCGAAATATATGATTTATGGTGAGCAAGAACGAATGCCAGATTCTGTCAAACTTACGTTTGAATGGAAAACAAGAGAAACTTTGTTATCACCTATACTAACTATTCATTAATGTGTCTAAACCGTGCACAATTATTGGAAATTATCAAATGCAAACCAAACGTTCAGT
Source organism: Morbakka virulenta (assembly GCA_003991215.1). Lineage (NCBI taxonomy): Eukaryota > Metazoa > Cnidaria > Cubozoa > Carybdeida > Carukiidae > Morbakka > Morbakka virulenta. The sequence continues at coordinate 22,122 of RDPX01000861.1, forward strand.
TTCTCCAAAAAAAGTTTTTGGTTTTAACGTAATTTTCCCCAGTAACTGGGGCTCAGACCTTCACAAGGACTTGGATTTTGCAGTGAGGAATTTCTTGGCGGGATGCTCTTCCAGACGCCAACCAATGGCTTTTTTTTGTGAAGTTCCAACATTGCCTGCTCGGGGAATCAAACCCACAACCTATTGGTTACGGTGCCGTTGCACTAACCATAAAGCCACGACTCCTCAGGTTCTCCAACAATGGGATAGCGAAATCCAGGCATCAAATAATGGGGAAAATTATTTATCAAAAAAGGTTTAAGATAAAAAACTACTTGATGTAACTACCTTCAAATATTTGCTGATATATAACAGCAAATAACACATTTCCAGTCGAGGTTGAAAGACGGCCAAATATTAATTATCATTTGCGTAAATGTGATGCGTGAGACTTAAAGTGAAATCAGGGATGAATATCATACTCCTCTCAAAATACTCCACTATTTTAAATATTGGGTATTATGTATTTTCCTCAATATTAGTTGAAGTATCAGTCCGAGTTAAAATATACTTTCCTAATGACATAAAAGAATTAGAATAAACTTATTGGAATATTGCAAAATTTGGAAGATTTATTTTTAGATATTGCAGCCCAAAGCCTGCTCCTTCGGTAAAGTAAATCTACTCCATTGTTGCTGTTTTTGTCATTCCTGCAGTTATTTGTTTTGATTGGTAAGTAATAATTTGTTACTTATTCTGTCACTGATATTATATATTTACCGTTATCATTTAAAAAGTTGTGAATTTTGTAAAAAGCTCTAAACTGTCATTTGGGTGCACTGCATATTTTACGGACACTTTCATATTTATTGGATGCTTTTTGCATTTGGACATGAAAGGTGTTTCTCAAAAAACCTTTGTTGTAACGGTACTGCAAGCATTTCGTCATGAGGTTTTGTCTCACAAGGTCTCCTCTGGTCTCCTCTAGTCTCTTTTGCTCTCATCTGGCCTCGTCTACTCTCGTTTGGTCCTGTTTAGTCTTGTTTGGTCTCATCTGGTCTGCTCTGATTTCGTCTGGATACATCTGGTGTCGTTCGGTCTCGCCAAACTTTGTCTGGTCCCGTCTCATCCTGTCTGGTCTCGTCTGGTTTCATCTGGTTTCACCTGGTCTCGTCTTTTCTGTTGTCTTAAGACTCTAAATATGTTTGCTAATGCTTCAACACTTGCAGCAACCGCAGGATTTCGGGTCATAAGGTCAGTGGTATGTACAATATATGCAGATAACTCCAAAGCGCAAGGCTGTTTACATAAATTGCTATATTTGCGGAAGGTCCAAAACCCACCTCCATGGAGAATGCAAAGAAGACTACAGCGCACAAAACGCAAACGTGTTCATGCACGGTTTCGAGTGCACGAGTGGGTGTCCGCGTGAGTCTGATGAGTGTCTCTCTCCCATTTTTCTTTCCAGACAGTTTGACCTAAAAAGGCCCACCTTTGGAGTGAGATGCAAGTCCAAAAGGTGCACAGAGGGTAGCACTACGGATATGAGTAGCTGCTTCAGCCTACAGAAGGTCAATTTTTGTCTCGTTATTAATTTAAAAATTACACTAATTCTCTAGCAATGTCGTTAACAGTGTCTAACATTACCGGCTTACCAGTGCAAGCTCCTCCGTCTTCTTTTGCTCCCTGGCAGCTCTTTTGTCATTTGACACAACAACTAAATCGCTGAAATTTCTGCACACAAGAAGGACGTCGTTCAAAGCAGCGTAGACCTAAAAATAAGCAGTTAGCAAAAAATTGGCAGCAAAATAGTCAAAATAAATCAGATGTTGCAATAGGCAGGTTACAAACCACTTCTTTGAACCGATGTCCATGTATTTAATGGCACGTTGCTTGATTAGAGCCCAATTTTTTATCTATCGTTTAATCGCCAAAAGGTTGTAAGAACTTGTATTTTTGACATTTTTTCATATTTCTTTTCTCTATATTTTGATCATCACTGTAAATACACGGGTTTAAATTACTGCTAAAACACACCTATTTAGAATAGCTTTTGAATTGTAATCTTTAAATATTCCTACTTTGTACATTTCCTAAAATATTGGGCCTATTACAGTTAAGAGAGTTGATACATAACATTAAATTTCACTTCATACTAAGCAGAAAACGCGAACATACTGAAACTTTTGGCTGTGATTGGAGTATGACGCCGGTTTCTACAACACAATAAACTGTACATCAAATATGGATGTATTTTCCTTCAACCCCCCACCCCCTTCTTTCCCCACTCTCTCTTTCTCTCCCTCTCGTTCTCTCTCTCTCTCTCTCTCTCTCTCTCTCTCTCTTTCTCTCTCTCTCTCTCTTGCCTCTGTCTGATTTACTTTAAGGAGCCAGAAGTGAGCGAAACGAACATTTTCGGCAAATGACACATTTTTCAAAAATTGATGTCACTGTGTAACTCCACAAACATAAAACTACTTCGTATAATAAAGGCCCTTGAAAAAGTGATTTACCTATAATATTTGGCGTTTCATTGGTGGGTACCTAGTTGTGATACAATGATCTCTTCTTCTTATCCGTGGCAATTTGAGTAAGGGCGTGGGAATCTAAAAACGTGGGAATCTAACTAACTTGAATATTGAAAATCTCAAGAATGGACCCGTATTCTATATTTGATTTTTAAAGATGCATAATTAAGCAATTTTGTTGGTAGGAGTCTATTTCTTCGAGTAAACAAGTGGTATGAAGAACATAATGATCTGATTAGAATCTAAAAATTTTCTTTAGTTAATCACAGTGTTTCAAACAGATTATATCTGAAACCCTCTAATGAAGGTAGGGGGCTCGTTACTGTGGAGGACTGTATTCTGATTGAGAAAAGTTGCCTTCACAAGTACCTGTGTGAAACTCGCGGACCAATGCTTGAACTAGTACTAAGAGAAGAGACAATTGATCACGGCAAGCCAAAACGGGAGATCCTTGAGGAACACCAGCATAGCCTCCATAGAGTGATCTCTAAAGTCATCTCATTTCAGGATAAACGTTCATGGGTTTGGCTAACGTTTGGCGATCTTAAGGAAGTTATCAAAGGGACAATACTTGCTGAGCAGGCTATAAGAACCAGACCCTTTTTTATAGATAAAAAATCCAACACCCCATTTGCCACAATAGTATGCGGCAAATGGGATGAAACTATTTTTCATATTGCCTAAGAGTGCAAAGTTCTTTCCCAAAATTATTATAAACCTTGGAGGCATGATGTCATTGCTAGGGTATTGGACCTGGACCTATGGAAAATGAACAATTTACCCCAAAGTAAACTGTGGCACGAACATCAACTAGAAGCAGTATTTGAAAACGACGATGTCAAATTGCTATCGGACTTCACTAAACAGACTAGAAAAAAACTAGAACTTAATAGACCTGATATTATGATTTTGTATAAGAAGAGTAAATCTTGGTTAACTATTGACGTTACGTGCTTCTTTGACATGGAAAATGAGGAAAGAGATGGATTAAAGATCAAAACGTACAATGATTTGAAGTTTGAGATCAGTAGGATCTGGAAATCAAGTAAGATTAAAATCATCCTGATAGTAATTGGAGCACTCGGAACAATAACTAAGAAATTCACGGATTATCTTAACACCATTAGTCCGAATATTCACTTTGGTATTCTACAAGAAACGTGCTCATTGGGAACTGCAGGGATTCTTCGTTATGTACTAAACATCTGAGGTTACAGGTGTAACTTCATGTTTAGTCAATTTTGCCGACCTCTACCATCTGAGAGTTCTGATATTCAGAAGAAATAATAATGATAATGATGATGATGATGATGATGATGATGATAATAATAATTTTAAACTTCAAGCATATATTTTTCCATGTTATCACTTAATACAATTGTATGCCGTGTATACATTACATCATTACCCTAAGAAATACCACTCACTATCAAGGCATGGTATCAGGGACGCACAGAGTAACATAGTCACCAATAAAGGAGGGGAGGCTGATCCCATGTCTTACTACGTTGACAGAATATGTAATATGTGGTTCGAATTACCACACATATGATCTTCTTTATGATATATGAGATTTCGCTTTTATCGTAACTTATTTCCGCTAACATCTTCGCTACCGAATGTGTACTCTTTCCGATTGCTCCTATCGCGCCAATGCTTAAATTGACAAATATAACTTTTTGATAATTTTTGCCTAGAAATCTTAGCAGAAATTCATATTTTTCTGATTTACGTTTCGAATTCACTTCAATATTTGTTTCAAAGCCGATTGTAAGTTCTAGAATATAAATCTTTCCTTTATCAATTACTAACAGATCAGGGCGATATGTATCTCCGGTAATAATCGATGGAGAATTGT
>RDPX01000863.1:17736-28025 GCA_003991215.1 Morbakka virulenta
TGATGATGATGATGATGATGATGTTGATAATGATGATGATGATGATGATGATGATGATGAAGGAGATACACATTTGATGTAAATAGAAGAAATGAAGCTGGAAGGAAACCTGGTGTTCACCTGAAATCTGTATAAAGAAAACCCATAAATTCAAATATACAATCGAAACTTTTGAAGAAAGGACCTGTATATGTTTATTTATAAAACAAACAAAATATTAATTGTTAGCACCCACCGTTGATACTTCCAACAAGCAATCTAAATTTGTTGTTCTCATTGTGACCGCTTGAATACTGTTTCGCAGATACCTAACTGGCTTTCTACTTGTTTCACTTTTTTTCAAATGTTTTCATTTTTTTAGAATTTTTCTATGAATTTCGTGAAGAATGGCGTGCAAGACAGGACCTACATAAGAGAGAAAAGAAATATTGGGTAAGATATAGAACCCTTATCAAGTACAATTTTCCTATACTTATTTTACCATGCATTTTTCTTGATGGATTTTCCCAAGCCTCTCGATGATACGTGTACAGTTTGTACCATCTTTTTGTACACCCATTTCTTCGCTCCACACCTTTTCAATATAAGGGAAACTGTTTAGCCATCTGTTTGCCCAGCTTTCAGTATATTAGTATTCCTCATCCACTCTCCTATCCAACTGACGCCACCTCACTAATACAGTAGTTACTTAGTGATGAAACGTTTCGTTCACTATTACTTTTTGCTGGTTAGATGAACAGATTAAGTGAAGAAGTTTACGAAGATCTTAATTCAGTCGTGGAAGGAATTGCGGATTCAGGGAACCAAAATGAGCAAAATAATGGTAAATTAGTAATCATATCAACTATATTTTGCACTATTTTTATTATACATTATTATACCATTAACAGTATAACTTTAAATATAAAAAATACAATGTTGGGTTGGTTTTCCTCTTACTATATTGAAAGCAATTGTAAGCCATACCCATGCAGTCCAGAATGCCTTGTTGTAATCTTATCCATTGCCAAATTTGATCAATGTGGTAACGTTCGTGATCAAATCATGAATGTTACCACAACTCGCGATTATCCTTGTTTACCAACAGCCAATCTATTTTGTGTTTCTAACATTAGCTGGTTGGTCAATATGTGTCCACCATTTCGTTTTACAGAAAGAGGATTTTATCGTAAAGCCCTCTGAATCATATTCCTCTTTGCTACGGCAATGCTACACATTGTACTTGGAAGAGTACTAGAGAGGATATTGTCAACCTTATTGTAAGGTAGTGAATGCTGGACAATTTCAGCCGCAATGGAGAAAAAGTTAGAGGCAACAGAAATGTGGTTTTATAGAAGAATGTTAAAAATATCATGGAGAAAGATGGCTACGAACGAGGAAGTCCTGCAGAGAATAGGGAGAGGAAGAATGTTGATGAGGAAACTTCGAAAGCGACAACTGGAATTCTTTGGCCACATTATGAGAAAAGAAAAATGAGAGAATCTCACCATCACCGGAAAAAAAGAAGGCAGCAGAAGTAAAGGGCGTCAGAGACCAACATTCTTAAATAGCGTAAGCAGTTGGATGAATAAGGACGTGTCGGCAGGGAGGGCAGACAAAATTACAGAAGCAAACTGCTGAAAGCCACAAAAGACAGAAAACGTTGGAAAGCCATGATCGCCAACGCCATGAAATGACTGGGCACCAACACAGACAGACTAGAGAGGATGGCGTTGCTAATGTGTCGTTGCCATTTGATGTTTTGTGTCACACAAAACATTTGTGCTCTTCTTTTGTCCGTTTAACGTAAGTGGTGAATGTTGCAAGCCTCTTCAGTACAATAAAGCTGCCTCATCAGTCGCTGTAGATCACCATAAATACACCATAACCTCTTCTTCCTAATAGATGTTTGTAGTGTCCAAAACCTTGTTCTGTAGAGTAAAGCTACCTGTACAGTCACTTTGAATAAGTATTAATACGCCATCGACCTTTATTCAAAGAGACATTCTAAGAATCCACCTGGTTGATTTGAACAGTTAAACGGACTCAATAGTCACTGTAAAGAACTATTAATCCTTTTTCTAGCAATATCTGTGGAATAAAACTCTCCGCAATCGCTGAAATAGCTCAACCGTGATCCATCTTTGCGTAGGTGATTTCCAGCTTGAAGGCAGCAGGAAATACCTACGATATTACGTTTTTTCCTAGTTTCTGAGTCATTTTTACGAGGCGCTATAGAATAAAACCTTCTTCCATTAGAATTACGTTTCCAGCGTAGAACCCTGTGCTGTTTCGTGTTTTGTAAGATTTTTAATTAAGCATTCTCTAAAATCATTTGTTCAATTCAGTTCATTGAAAAGTTAACCTACAAGGTTCGAGTCACGTGATCATATAGAAAAAAATGGTTGACTACAATTGCCCTTAACTGGCTGACAACCCCCCCAAAGGTACTACCCAATCAGTGGAATACCCCCCCCCCCACCACACACACACTTCCTCACACAGTGGGATTAACCTTTTACAAAATTCCATGAACCTCTCACACAGTGGGATTAACCTTTTACAGAATGAAATGGACCTCCCACAGAATGTGCTGAACCTCTAACAGAATGTGCTGAACCTCCAATAAAATGACGACTTATCTTTCAGCCAGGAATATTTGATTCCAATGAGAAATATTGGCAAGAAAAAAAATTATTTAAGGAGAGGATTTGAGATTATAAAGAAAGTAAATTTCTTTGAAACAACTAACCTTGTGACTGAAAGTGATCCTTGGTCAGTTTTTTTATTAGATGAATCATTGCCATGTTTTGAAATGTACTAGCGTACTTTTGATGTGCGTTAAGTGTAGATATTTGATCTATTTGTGATACATATGCTTCGTAGTTCCTGGAGTAAGCACCCTGTCGTAACACCTGGCTGAATAAGCTTTCCTTTAAAAACCTCCCTCACATTTTTCAGTTAAAGTTGGTTTTTTTCTTTACAACTTTAAAATAATTCAAAGTAAATGCTGACTTTGTAAACAAATATATGTTATTTCTCGCACAAATGTATAAAAAGCTTCTCATTATTAGATTATTGATAAATTGATAAACTTATAAAAAATTGTCAAAATTGGTAAAATGATTAAAAACTACTAGAAATAAATAAAAAGTAAATGTTGACTTTGTAAACAAATATATGTTATTTCTCGCACAAACGTATAAAAAGCTTCTCATTATTAGATTATTGATAAATTGATAAAATTATAAAAAATTGTCAAAATTGGTAAAATGATTAAAAACTACTAGAAATAAATAAAAAGTAAATGCTGACTTTGTAAACAAATATATGTTATTTCTCGCACAAACGTATAAAAAGCTTCTCATTATTAGATTATTGATAAATTGATAAAATTATAAAAAATTGTCAAAATTGGTAAAATGATTAAACACTACTAGAAATAAATAAAAAGTAAATGCTGACTTTGTAAACAAATATATGTTATTTCTCGCACAAACGTATAAAAAGCTTCTCATTATTAGATTATTGATAAATTGATAAAATTATAAAAAATTGTCAAAATTGGTAAAATGATTAAACACTACTAGAAATAAATAAAAAGTAAATGCTGACTTTGTAAACAAATATATGTTATTTCTCGCACAAACGTATAAAAAGCTTCTCATTATTAGATTATTGATAAATTGATAAAATTATAAAAAATTGTCAAAATTGGTAAAATGATTAAACACTACTAGAAATAAATAAAAAGTAAATGTTGACTTTGTAAACAAATATATGTTATTTCTCGCACAAACGTATAAAAAGCTTCTCATTATTAGATTATTGATAAATTGATAAAATTATAAAAAATTGTCAAAATTGGTAAAATGATTAAACACTACTAGAAATAAATAAAAAGTAAATGTTGACTTTGTAAACAAATATATGTTATTTCTCGCACAAACGTATAAAAAGCTTCTCATTATTAGATTATTGATAAATTGATAAAATTATAAAAAATTGTCAAAATTGGTAAAATGATTAAACACTACTAGAAATAAATAAAAAGTAAATGTTGACTTTGTAAACAAATATATGTTATTTCTCGCACAAACGTATAAAAAGCTTCTCATTATTAGATTATTGATAAATTGATAAAATTATAAAAAATTGTCAAAATTGGTAAAATGATTAAACACTACTAGAAATAAATAAAAAGTAAATGTTGACTTTGTAAACAAATATATGTTATTTCTCGCACAAACGTATAAAAAGCTTCTCATTATTAGATTATTGATAAATTGATAAAATTATAAAAAATTGTCAAAATTGGTAAAATGATTAAACACTACTAGAAATAAATAAAAAGTAAATGTTGACTTTGTAAACAAATATATGTTATTTCTCGCACAAACGTATAAAAAGCTTCTCATTATTAGATTATTGATAAATTGATAAAATTATAAAAAATTGTCAAAATTGGTAAAATGATTAAACACTACTAGAAATAAATAAAAAGTAAATGTTGACTTTGTAAACAAATATATGTTATTTCTCGCACAAACGTATAAAAAGCTTCTCATTATTAGATTATTGATAANTCTCTCTCTCTCTCTCTCTCTCTCTCTCTCTCTCTCTCTCTCTCTCTCTCTCTCTCTCTCTCTCTCTCTCTCTCTCTCTCTCTCTCTCTGTCTCTCTCTCTATCTCTCTTTCTCTCTCTCTGTCTATCTATATATAAGCTGGTTGTTTTGTTGTTCATTTTTATCTGTGACTGCAGTAACATTGTACTTATTGTCTTCTTCGTCCGTATTTCCATTTTACACAGATGACTTGTCAAATAGAAGGGATGATTTGGAAGATCTCATGCACACAAGACAAAATCTGGTGTCTGGATACGTTAATAGCATTTTTTTTTTGTATGACTAGTTTCCATACGATAATAAGGGCCAGTAGCTGTTCCGCATTTTTCCCGCACACTTCACATATTTTGCTAGGTACTTGACGATTTGTTTCAATATTATCCGTTTGTTGTAGACACCCTGTTTTAAAAGGTCACATGTTTCGAATGTTTTCTCTTTGCAATTTAGAGCTCTCGACGAATCCGTGGGATGTCGGTGTTGTTAGCAGCTATGAGGATCTCGTTCGAAAATACGTGGTAAGCCATTATTTTCCTGTCATGTTTGCCGGAAAATTAAACTGTCAGACATCGTAAGCGAGGAAATGTGTTATCCTTGCCTGCTAGATGGTGTTACGTTGTTATGTTAATAACATTAATAACTGCAATTTTGCTACCTCGGTATATATTTCTTTCCTACAGGGAATTAATGTGTAGCGTCATTAAAACTCAACACTTAAAGAAGTAATGCCTTCCTATAGAGAATTCAAATTTAACTTCATTAAAATTTCCCGACTTTTATCTAAATGACACCAATCTTATCAATTTTGTCATGAAATAAGCGGTTGGAAAAAGGGAATTTTGGTCCAATTAAGGCTCATGTACCCCTAACGATTTTATCTAACAGCTTTGGAGTAGATTTTTTAACATCCTCAAGAACTCCAAGCGACAGCGACTGAGAGGCATTTTGGTCACAATATAGAATTCTCTGCCTTTTAATAGCAGATGTANAGTAATGCCTTCCTATAGAGAATTCAAATTTAACTTCATTAAAATTTCCCGACTTTTATCTAAATGACACCAATCTTATCAATTTTGTCATGAAATAAGCGGTTGGAAAAAGGGAATTTTGGTCCAATTAAGGCTCATGTACCCCTAACGATTTGATCTAACAGCTTTGGAGTAGATTTTTTAACATCCTCAAGAACTCCAAGCGACAGCGACTGAGAGGCATTTTGGTCACAATATAGAATTCTCTGCCTTTTAATAGCAGATGTATGCTCCCTGAAACTTAGATCTAAGTACCGTGTTGCTTTTACAATGCATACAACATTGTATTTCATTCATACTTTCATCCCTACTGCTTTTAGAAAAACTGTTTACTTGAGGCACAGGATTACACACTGGAGACGGATATTTCAAAAAGAGTGAAAAAATGGGAAGAGAAGATATTACCAGTTTTGAAGGAAGAGGTATGAATTTACAACATGATAGGGACGATTTTTTCTTGCTTTATTCATGTGGGCATTTTATATTTTTGCGGGCGATGAACGCAGTTGTATTACGTACACATGTGTGGGCTAATTTTTCTGAAAGCTTGAGCCTCCGGGTATTTGGAGAACCAAATGCCAACAATCGACATTCACATCAATTAGACATAATTCCCCCGTGCATAATTACTAGTATCCGTTGAACCATACGTTGGGAGAATATGAAACTTTTTTTTTTATGTGTATCTCTATTTGCTTGTGCATATTTGTGTTTATGTGAGGTTGAGTGCATGTGCATGTCTCTATCTCTGTGTATGTGTGGAACAGTTATATATGAAAGAATAAACAAGAGTGAGATAAGATTGGACAAAGAAGACGATCTTGATGAGGGTCATGAATGACTGGATTTTGGTTCATGATTTTGTTTATGGAATTTGAAAGTGAATAAAATAGTAGTAGAAATAAATATTTCTATTTTTTTTTACAATTTGTGTATTTTACTTGCTAGGATACTCGTCGACCTTATGATATTCATGTCTATGCAAACGAGATACTCGAACGCTTTGAAGGTATTGGATTTTTTTTTTCGTATATTTAAAATTTATCTGAAAAATCATTCTTTTTTATCTTATTTTAGTTCTTGCTCTATGTCTCATGCTTGCTGTTGTTTTTCCTTTTTCTTCTTCATTTTTCTTCTTATTGCTCTTCATTCTTCAATTGGTCAGAAAACATTAAATTTTTGTATTGGTCACACAATCCTTTTAACAGTAAAAATGATGCTCAGTTGATGTAACCTGCGTGGTCACGTGGTCACAATGTTTGATATTCATCTGTGGTTCTCAGACTGACTCCGATAAATGATAACATTCGAATGCCACGTCAGCTCTTTTTTTATTTGACGTAGTGTACGTCTATTAAATATGCAGAGCGTTAGAATATTTTATAATTTCATTAGGAGGAGTATGGCATAGGTCTTTTTTTTGTTGCACAAATGGGTTTCGAAGAGAAAACGTTTAGGACAGGATACACTAGTCACGTCATCATCGACTCTTTTTGACTTAGTGTACAACTATCCAATATGAGAACTTTGGAATATTTTATAATTTTGATGTTAGTTTTTTGCTATAAATCTACAGAGCTCGGCAAGGTGCTGGGTGCGGTTTTTTTACCCGTCCATCGCTAGATGGTGTAAAACTACACAATAACAATATTGCAATGTCACGGTAATTAATGAATTGCTGCGTAAATAAAGCAGCATAGATTATCCGATGGGTATTGGGACATACAAAAATTTGAAAATCGCTATTTAAATGACATTCATTTTGGTCGATAGCTATTTCGCTGGCACGCGTATGGATCACAGGCGCTATAAAAAGAAAACTGAAAACAAGTGTTTTTTTAATTCAATCCCTGACACAAAGAGGTATTCAAGAAAACACGGCAGCTCTTTTGTATTTGGTTGAGGAAAACCCGTCCCTTTTAGTGAATGGCTGTCTAAAACAATTGTAAACAATAAACAAATTATTTTTGTTTGTAAAGAGGTGATGAAAATTGAATATGAATTGCCTCTCATATACCTAAATGAAAATTAGACCAAGCTCGGTCAATTATTTCGAAATGATTTATCTCGAAATTTTCGCTGCATCCGCGGTTTAGCAGCAAATGTTCTGCTACAGCAGAATCAGAATTCACAATATTATTTATACCTTTGCATTGTCTTTTTGATTGAACTTGACAAACGTGGCATTTCGTAACTAGATAGTTTGTACCAGAGTGGCCATTGAACCGAGAGTGTCCATTTAAAGGTCACATATATAGCAAGCTTACTAATACTTGAAATAAAATATGACACAAGCGTGTTCAGTCTTTCCGCAACTGCAAGACATTAGTCTAATGATTTACTGTTTTTTCCTTTTGTTTGTTCTGTTTAGATGATGAAATATCATTCAAGGAGGTTGTGGCTGGAAAGGTATTTGAAAATATATTTACAATTTGTCTTGGTTCTTAGCTTCTCTGGGCTTTATGCATATTGGTCCTCTATTTTTGGGTCTTTGCGTCAAGCTTGGCCGTCAGTCCCTACACAAGCTCTCACGCTTTGCCACTGGTGGTCTTTCTCACCCCGAGTCAATAACCACAAGGAAAAGTGTTGGTAAGATCACACATCCTTGCCTGACACCATTCGTAACGTTAAACCACTTGGTCTGTTGCCCATTGTGCCACACACAGCACTGGTTGCCTGCATACATGACCTGTAGAATGGAGATGACCTTCAGCGGGAACCTGTAGGCTTCAAAAATGTTCCACATTAAAGGCTGATGGAAACTGCCAAAGGCTTTTGGAAGTCGAGGTAATTGACAGAAAAGGATGAATTCCATTCGATGGACTGCTCCACAATTGTTCCTAGAGCAAAGATTTGACCTATCCAGCCTCACCCAATTGCGAACATTGACTATTATTCTCTTAGAACTCTCTCGATGGCTAGCTTTATACGATTTATAAGAACACGGCAAAATATTTTTCCTTGAACAGACCTCTAGTTTATGCCTCGCCAGTTGCCACATTACCAAAGGTCACGCTTTTTGAGGAGCTTTACAACATTTCCTTTTTTCATATGTCTGGAACTTTCTCCTCTTCCCATACTTTATTGAACAGTTCTATTTGTACTTTTACACTCTCGCTGGGGTCTGCTTTTAGCATATCTGTCGTGATTCCGTCCTTGCGCGGTGCTTTATTGCTGTTAGGCTGCTTGATGACCTCAACAATTCCTTGGTGGCTGTTACGTCCACGTTTTAAATCTATATTGAAACCAATATCTGCTATTGTGGCTTTTTTATCTGTGACCGGTGTATTCTATGTCTTTTTGAATTGCTTTGTCCATTGGTTGAGTTGGTTTTTATCTGTAGTCAACACTTTAGCGTACTTATCCTTTACTACTGTAGTTTTGCTGACGTACCAACTTGTGAGGGTCTTTGTGGTCTTGCAGACTGTTCTCGAGTCTCCTCAATGGGTCGCAGCCTGGCCGTATGCTGCCAAGTTTTCAGCAAACTGTCTCTTGTCTCACTTTTTGCACCTCTTCGCCTCGCTGTTTATCTCTTTGAACTTTTTGCCATGTCGAGTTTTGCAATCTTCCTCTCTTCCATAACTTACCATGTATCGTCTGATATCCAGTCTTTTCATTCTTTATGCCCGTAGCCCAGTACAACTTCGCTAGTGTCTGTGAAGGCTCTTTTTGCTTTGTTGCAGAGGATATTAATATCGTTCACTGGTATATTGTCCAAAGCTTGGAACCTGTTGGAAAGCTTGATGGTGCACTGTTTTCTTGCGGTCTCGTTGTTTAGTTTTCTACACCAAATGACTGTCTACATTATATATTTTAATGTCCTTTGGTGTCCCATAAATGGCTGTTCGCATTATATATTTTAATGTCCTTTGGTGTCCCATAAATGGCTGTTCACATTATATATTTTAATGTCCTTTGGTGTCCCATAAATGGCTGTTCACATTATATATTTTAATGTCCTTTGGTGTCCCATAAATGGCTGTTCACATTATATATTTTAATGTCCTTTGGTGTCCCATAAATGGCTGTTCACATTATATATTTTAATGTCCTTTGGTGTCCCATAAATGACTGTCTACATTCTATATTTTAATGTCCTTTGGTGTCCCATAAATGGCTGTTCACATTATATATTTTAATAAAATCTTTACCATTCACATAAGTCTACTTCTGAACTGTAGTTTTTCATTTATTTTATAATAATAATCTATACCATTCACATAAGTCTACTTCTGAACTATAGTTTTTTTAATTATTTTATAATAATAATCTATACCATTCATATAAGTCTACTTCTGAATTATAGTTTTTTCATTTATTTTATAATAATAATCTATACCATTCATATAAGTCTACTTCTGAACTATAGTTTTTTCATTTATTTTATAATAATAATCTATACCATTCACACAAGTCTACTTCTGAACTATAGTTTTTTCATTTATTTTATAATAATAATCTATACCATTCACATAAGTCTACTTCTGAACTATAGTTTTTTCATTTATTTTATAATAATAATCTATACCATTCATATAAGTCTACTTCTGAACTATAGTTTTTTTATTTATTTTATAATAATAATCTATACCATTCATATAAGTCTACTTCTGAACTATAGTTTTTTCATTTATTTTATAATAATAATCTATACCATTCA
>RDPX01000865.1:14073-24290 GCA_003991215.1 Morbakka virulenta
CTCTTTTGTGTGTGTTTTGTTAGATTTATTTTTTTTTTTTATTGTGCATGCATATATTTTAATGTCATTTCTCTTGCATTCTTTCTTTCTCGTCTTCTTTTTTCCCCCTACTTTTTCTCTCCTTTCCTCTGTCATTTATTGTCTTCCCCCTTCCCCCCCCAATCCTTTCTCTCTCCTCTCTCTCTCTCCACACACACACACACACACACACACACACACACACACACACTCTCTCTCTCTCTCCTCTTTCTCTCTCTCTCTTTCTCTCTCTCTCTCTCTCCTCTTCTCCCTCTTTCTTCTCTCCCCTCTCTCCTTTCTCTTCTCTCCCCTCTCCCCTCTCTCATCCCTCCTCTCTCTCTCTCCTCCCTCTGACATGTCCATATGAAACCAATGGTAGGGTAATATATAGTGCGTCAGAGCCACCTCACCATGGATTTTCATCTTACCACCAAACCCATGAATTATTCTTGTACCAAGATATTCTTTAAAGTGTGACAGTCAAAAATTGCCAGTTGAAAGTAGACATTCACTTTGTTAAACGTTGTAGTTTCTGTCCACGTATTAAAAAAATTATGTTTATATTTTGTGTAGCATTTGTAAAAGAAATAGGAAAGCAAAGTTCCCAAATCTGACAATCAAGGTGAGTTCAATTCTGGTGAGCATCATCAGCCTTATTGATAAATTACTTTATGATGCATGAGTGAAAATAGACATTTTGGTATTTATGTTTGATTCCAAGAGACTAGGTTCTCACTAAAAGGTTTTCCTGTAAGCATAATGTAAGTATTTGATACATTTGGAAATCTCTTTAAGTTTTCGTATTGAATCAGCATTACCAAGATATACGAGGACAACAATATTTTAATACTATATACAAGGAAACTAAAACACATTAAAAAATATTAACTTTAGTAAAAAAGTTGGATGTCATGAAAATTTCTTTTTTTATTGTAGTTAAGTATGCGGTTTATAGTATTACCTTCTGACAGGTGACTATTCCATTATTGATGATATTTTTCTTTAGTTTCAGTAGTATTGATTCCCAGACATTTTGTGTATTCAAATCTCGTGGCTTATAATCCTGTCATAAAATAAAGGAACGTAATTTACGCGTTATTGTGTATAGGAAATCATTTTGTGTGGACATTGTATTTGTTTTTTAATTTTCTTTTGTGTATTAGGAATTACTGACTTCTTTGTGTGACATAATTTACTTGTAATTTTGAAAAGAAAAAGTATCAATAAGTGGTAAGACGAAGAGTTTCAGATTTGCTATTACCAGATTCGAGAGGACCTGAAAATATACTCGTTTAAGATTGTACATCAAAATTCTCATCTGCCCTTTTTGTAAGTAATATGCTGAAGTTTGACAGTTTGTACAAGAAAATACTTACAAAAGCTGCTAATCATATTGCTGAAACCTGTTGTCAGCTGGGTGAATTTTAATAGCCCCACCTAACTTGTTAGCCAATGAGTTGCTTTAGAAACCACTCTAATTTTAGAAAAGTGGTTGAACTGTCTCCTCAGGTGCAGACCAAATGTAAAAAACTAACCCATTCCATTGGCTAAAACCGATAGTTGGTAAAGCTCATCGAGACTGGACATAGCTAGTCAGGTGTTATTGTTTTATTAACACTTTTTAAGTAATGCAAGTTTACTTACTGATATGAAATTTCTGAATGTGTTTTGTTTTGTAATATGAGAGAGGAGCAGATCCTGTGCTAATGTTACACGATGACAATCGTGAAGTAAAAGAAGTGCTAAGGTAAGACTATTGGGTTAGAATTTAAATCATTTTAATTGATTCAGTTAACTCAGGGTATAATATGATTTTGTGGTCATATTTATTTCAACTTGATTAGGTAATAAGGGCACTCGCCTGTACTTAAACTACTGTGCATAGCAGGAAGAGACCATTTAGGCGTGACTGGGTCTTCCTTAGAATTGTGCCCATTACAATTGTTATATCAAGAAAGAGCACATATACAAAACGAGCTATTAGTTTACCAACAAAACTTTAGATAATACTGATGCACAAGATTTGGACACACATGTGTTAGAATAACAAATAATGCATAACCACAACAATATAGTGGATGTGCGAACTAATAAAATACATCTGATCTTACTTTTATCCAAGATGCATTTGGTGTTTTGTGATCAGTGTTTTAATATTTTTGTTGTTGTTTGTTTCTGTATGCTAAAATATGAGCATTTTTCAACTAATTGTTCAACTGCTGTATTTATTCCTGGCCAATATAATGACTGTTGGGACGAGTCTGGGCTATCTTTTGTTTAGTCTTTTATATATGCTCTCCTTAGGGCATCTATTAGTTGGCTTTTTCTGGGGAGTATTTAAGGTTAAAACCGTATTTCTGGAGCATAAGGAAGAAACATATACCTTTTGAACAATCAATGATAGGTTTGCTGAAAACGGACTTCAGTAGTTGGTGCTGAGTATTGATGGTTTGAGCTTAGGACGAGGTGATGAATTCTGTAAACGAGTTTTTGGAATCACGTCACTTTGAGCTTCCATGCCATTCTTAAAATCAGTCATAGTTTCTTTCATTTTGAGTAAAATAGATCATTCAAATTTAATTCCATCTGTAGAAGAAATAGTCTTGGAACTAGTTGAATCTTTTTTATTAAGTCAAGTAATGCTTTTTCATCACAACTATAACACTGGGGAACAAAGATCTTAAGTAATGAGATATTTACACATTTATTTACTAAATCTGATGCACTGATTCCAAATATGGCGTTACTTTTTGCACTACACGTCCAGATTGTGCTGTACAACATTCCACCAGACAGGAAAAATGTGATATTTCATGAAAATTCAGCTACAAAAGTTTTTAAAACAATATAGCTCCGAGTGTGCAAAAACAGAATTACAGCAAAACAAACGCTCATAAAACACAGTCCAGACAAGAAGAATTGAAATAAACCAAACAAATTAAGAGATTTTTTATGAAAAATTGGGAAAAAACACTAGTCTTGAACTTGTTCAAATCAACATCAGTGTCATGTCACAAGAAAGTAGTATACATTACACTTTGTGCTGGTAAGAAACGTCGCTTATAGCTCTTTCGAGAGCTCTTTCGTTTCTTCTGAGGCAGGTCCTTTTTGATGCTCCAACAGTAATCTGCTAGCATCTGCGAGTCCCATCGTCCTTGCTATCTCTCCTCACTATCACGAAGGTCTTGGTGAAATCTATCTCCTTGCTTATCGCTCACATCACCCAGGTTTTCTGGAAACTGGTCGAGATGACTAAATAGGAAGTGTAGCTTTATATTCATATTGCATCCCTGCTTCTCGAAGGATTTAAGCAGTCTTGAAACAATGTTCTTGTAGTCTTCATCCCTTTCATTTCCTAAGAATTTCGACACAACATCCTTGAATGCAATCCAGGCTTCTTTCTCTGTGGCATTCATTTTTCCTATCATACTTTCATCGCAAATCAACTGGCGAATTTGAGGTCCATTAAATATTCCTGCTCGAACCTTTTCGTGGCTTACTGCTGAAAGTACTTCTCTTATGTGATTGAAGCAGGGGCTATCCTCGTCGAGAGACCTAACAAATTGTTTCATGATTCCTAGCTTAATGTGTAATGGTGGAAAAGTTATCTTCTCTCTGGATACGATCGGCTGGTTCACAACATTTGGATCACCACTCGTCAACGTTTTGCGCTCTCGCCAGTCTTTCTTTGACCAATGTTTTTTTCGATCTCTGCTGTCCCACATGCAAAGAAAACAGGGGTATTTGGTGAATCCCCTTTGCTGATCGAGAAGTAGGTTTACCATTTTAGGTCAACGCATATGACCCATTCATGAAGTTGATAGTTGAGAAGCTCCATTACTGTCTTCATACTCTCATACGTCTCTTTAAGCAGGATTGAGTGACCAAGAGGAACAGCTCCATACTTGTTTGTGTTATGGAGTAGAACACATTTTAGAGTATGTTTTGAACTGTCAATAAACCATCGCCAGTCACTTGTATTATACTCTTCGAGACCAAGGTGAATTAATAGACCTTGTACGTCATTGCAAAAAACAAATCCTCGCACTGAGCTGAAATACTTGAGAAACTCTGCTTCTCTCGTGCGGAAATGTGAAATGCGAACCTCATCGCGAAGTAGATGCCTCTCTCCGAGCCTAGAAGCTAATAACTCAGATGCCTTTTTAGAGAGATTCAAGTCTCTTGCGATCATTAACATCTGCTTGACTAAATAGCTTTGGGCTGCAATCGAATACTACCTCTGAGCTTCCTGAATCTGAGTTACTTGTTGGTTGAGATTCAACTTCTGACTCAAACTCTCTAAAAACAGGGATCGGTAGATCATCTGAATGTCGCACTGGACGGATTGCAGATTCAAGACTTGGATAAATAATTTTGTGTTTCCTTTTTTTGCCGTAATCACTTGTTTTTACTGTGCAAAAGTAGCAATCGGAACTGTGATCCTTCGGCTCTCTCCAAATCATTGGAATTGCAAATGGCATGTTTACTTTTTTTCCTTTGCTCCATTGCCTAAGCTTTTCATAACAAGTCCTGCAAATCTTTTGTGGAGCCCATGACTTGTCTTGGTCGCCTAATCTTAGTTCAAAGTAAGCAAAATATGCTTGTTTAACAAAGCTATTGATATCTAATTGACGCTGAAGGAATGTGTAGCTTCCACACACATAACAGAATGAGTCTGGATCGTTTAGGCACTGGCATCTGTGAGCAGCAGCCATGTGTAGACTGAAAAAGAAAAACTTCCTAAGTCAGGTTACTACTCATAGTCCTGCTCTTGTATACTTTTCAATTTCTTTATAAGTATATTTTGCTGTTCATAAAATTTTGTACGGAATAATCATACACGTGACCAGTTTTAATGTTCAGTATTGTATAGCTTAGTAGATGATTAGTAATAGAATTCGCTACCATTATACAAGGTATCATACAAAAGTTAAGCTAACCGTATTCTTACCTTGAGAAACTGGTAGCTGAATATCGAGGGTTTGGGTTGTGTATGGTGCTCTTATGGATAACAAACTGATTCAGACCATAAAAATTATTGTCATTAAATGGTTTCTATAACATCACAATATTAGTGAGCTATTCATGAAATGGCCTTTGTTTCCTTATCTTATTGTTACAGTCTTTACATATTGTTTTACACAGGTGCTTGGCTTCTGATATCGCTTCCAGCTGGTCTAGACACACTATACATCACTTTGTTTGTTCAAGAACGCTGGGTTCCTGCTATCCTTTGAATGTTTTGTTTTGATTATAATCGAATGCAGTCACAAAATATGCCAATCAAAGCCGATAATTCATGAATGCAAACACTGATGAGTAAATGTGAAAAACATGAAAATCTGGTATTTTGGCTAATATTCATAGAAAAAGATTTGGACGTGTAGAAAGAAAATGATGGTCATTTTCGAACTCAGCACACCAGATTTAGTAGGAATCAATTAAGAAACTTCATAACTTTTGACAAAAATTGAAAATTGTTACCCAGTGTAATTTGTCGAGAAGACAATATATTTCTTTCACTTGTTTATTAGACACACACATTTCAAAAAGGTTGAATCCTTTACGTGGTTGTGATTTTTTACCATATGCAAGATATTGACAACGATTCTGTGTAGAATTGCAAAATTTAGATCCCTCTTTTATATTCAATTCATTTTTGCTTTTTTTATCACATTTATGTGTAGAAACTTTCTTCGTATAATCATTTGCATGGGTTTTTAAAAATTTTATTAAGAATGCATTATTTTGAAAGAAAGTTAATCTTTTGGCATGACATCGGGTTTTCTTTGGAGCATGGTCTGTAACGATTTTCCAGGGTGCTACGTCCTGGAGTAGTTGTTCTTTCAACCAGTTATCGATTATACCACAAATGAAAATGTCTTTGGTTAGCCAATCCCGAAGAGTCCCAAATTCACACTCGTAACTGTGTCTTTAAGCTCTGTTACATAATCGTTAAAAGGCTAACGTTCGTGCTGCTTATAGATAAAGAATTTGTGACTAATAATAACAATTTTCACGCGAACATTGCAACAGCCAGTATACTTGGCGAACAAGTTGGAGGTGATCCTATTCGGTCTGTAATTGAGATATTTTGTATATCTCCACCCCTTCAGGACCAATATACGACAAAAGTTTGAACTTTTAACTTTATCAACTTTCTCAGCCGAGTGAGTTTCCCTTTAAAAGAAGTCGAAATAATTGTTTTCCAACAGTGCGAAACATTGTCCTCGTATAAAAACGGCGCAGGAGGTTCCATTTTATCTAAAAAGTAAAATGTTCGACTGTGAATTACACTACAAACTTTTTCTTGGAAAAAATATTTTTTTTAAATTTCAGAAACCATGCTGTATTGAGGAAGAAGACAATTTGATAAAAAATGTAACGAAGAAGATAAAATGAAAACAAACTTTAAAGTTTCGCAAAGTTTATTCACTTTCATTTTCGTTTGTTTTCGTTTGTTTTCGTTTGCGCGCATTGTGCCATTCAAATATGAAAATCAAAGTTATGTTTTGGTGTTGATATTTAGTTTGCATTTTGTGAAATGTAGGTCTTTATTCCAGTGTTTTCATATAGATCAATATCAAGCTTCATTGGGTCCTACTCCCAGCAAATGGCTGTTGGTGTAGTATTTAGCAAATGAACTTAAATTTCGTAAAATATGTTGTATTTCATATTATACATTTGCCATATTACTTTTTGGGTGTGAAAAATGCAGCTAAAAGCACGGTTACTAGGATATATAACTAATCGTATACGGAGATCAGCCATATAAAGAGATAAAAATATATCGTGATGTTTACTCGACCTTTTTCCCATTTGAATATGGACTTTTTAAAGCCAAGATTCAAAAGAGAAAACTGCTAAGAGTATACAAGTTTCCAAGTTGTACCATTAATTACTGATAAAGTTCAAACTTTGTATTTACCGTTGTTTTTAACTTTTCGTTTGTAGCATAGACAAATGGGACACGGACACTATGGAGGAGTTCTTAAGGGAGAAGTTAAAGTAAACAAAACTTATTTGCTATAGAAACACAATTGCTTTATGAACAAGACAACTAACTTGAGCATCAAAGGCTTGAATATATGGGTACCGTTTTTGTTTTTTTTGTAATTAGGTCAGTAAAGTGGGTTCCTTTTAATGATGATCGTTGGTCTGTTTTTCTTTTTTTTATGTATTCAAGAAAGCGTTTATTGAATTTATGGATGTAATTTTTAGTAGTGTACACTTTATGGTAAAAACAGTGAACACAAAGGTATTAGTGTACTTACTTTATAGTACCATTGGAAACTTAGTTCTTGTAGCTCATTTCGTGATCATTACTCGAAGGATTAATAGATATAGGTTTACTTATAGATAGGGATATAGATATGGATATAAATATGTTACTTTTTCAAAGGAATTTTTAAAGGAGACCGAAATGACTTCCATTCTTAAGGGGAATAAACTGACGGTATGGCACACATCCTTCCCTTAAAATGATTTTTAGTTGCTTCCAACTGTTGCTAATCAAAAGTACTGATAATTGCATTGCAGATTTTTGTACTGTAGTAGGATTAGTACTATATAGGAATGTCTATCGCTTCTCGGCCTTTTGACTAAGATCAAATTTAGAGCTCTGGTCTCTCCTTGCTTTGGGGTTTGGCTATAGGGCCCAACCATGCGGGACAGGGGTCTCGAGATGCTTGAGTATTGGCTGGAGACCAACCCAAGAGAAAGGGCCTTCCCACTGAAGGACCTGGAGGGGTGATCCGTATGTCATGCATTTTATGGAGTCGCGTGCTTTCTGCCCCACTTTTTCTTCATTTGTTGCTTCCCTTCGGGTCGCTTTCGTAATGAAAGGCTTTTATTTAAATCAGTTTATTTTGCTTATTACCGGATGGATGTGTTATTTTTGTTGGGTTTTTTTAATGTCCATTAATGTTAGCAAGCGACTTAAAAGTGTGATCTAATGTTTCTTACTAGATTACGAACCCATTACTTAGCATTAAAATCCTATTTTTTAAACCCTATCCAATGGTGCACTGTTGATGACCAATGCAGAGTGTAAATCATTCCAAGGAACTCACTTTATTATTTTTGAAACCAGCGCTTATGAAGATCTAACGGTAACCAATTAGAATATGGTCGTTACGTCTGAGTTATTTGCTGGTATTTAATGTATATTGTAGAATGTACAGTTAATAAAGAATAATACCTCCTTTTTGGCATGAATTAACTCTATTGTGCATTTTCTTTCATTTCGCTGTTGACTTTTATGTGCTAATTGTATTGCATAAGCTGGGTTAATAATCTTTTCGAGTGAATTTGAATTGCCTGCTTTAATGTAAATCACGCATAATTCTGCATATCAAATCGATAGCAACTTAATTTGTTTCTACAACAACTAGTGTGTACATGTAACGGCCATTTAAGTAGATTGTGCATCGTGAGTTCTCTTGGACTTGAAAGTTATTTTATTTTTGAAAAACGTTCCAATTTTCATTCGATTACCAAACTTGCTTTTTATCTGCATAGCATGCCATCAAGTATTTCGCCCGGAGTGCTTCAATAGAAATCCATAGGAACGTCTATTCTAATATGCAGAAATGTAATTCTTTTCTGATATACCTAAAGCGGTTAGTAAGTTTGAGAATCAGGACATATATGATCAGGATCAAGGAGCAGACTCAGTATAGATTTGCTGTGGGCATCAATTGGGCAGTAAATCGGCACGCAGACGATTATTTATCAGTTCCCTTTACATTTTGATGGCACTCTTAGGGAGCATATCCGTAATAGTAGTCTGCAAATTTGAAACTGCAGATAATGTTGCCTGTCATGTCAACTGTTGTTTCATATGCACATACATAATTTATTAGAGCCACAGTATACCCAAAGATGCTTTAGAGTAATTCACACGATTGCATGCGTTTTACTCCCGTTAAATTACAAATGGGCTCGATAGTTTAATTTCGTTTCGATGGAATAATGTTCTTGTTGTCGTCGTCGTCTGATCCTTCCTCGGGCTCGAGGGTCGGTGATCCATGTTGCAGTCCACACCATCTTCCTCCATCTAGATCTGATCTGGCATAGCCTCGCTTTCTCGTTCATAGTCTTTCCGGTCCATTCGACTATGTTGTTGCGCCATTTCACTTTCTGCCTGCCATTCTTCCTCTTTTCTTTTGTCATCCCCTGCAGGATCTAAGCTGATATGCCTTCGCCCCTAGTGGCATGCCCAAAATACGTTAACTTTCTCATCATTCTTACGAAACTCAGCTCTTGCCCAACTGCCCTGAGGGCTGAAATATTTGTCCTCCGTCCTGTCCAGCTCTTGCAAGACATCTCGAACGCTCCGATTCTTTTGAGGTCTGCCTGTTTTAGGGTGTATACTTCGCATCCATTTGTCACAACTTGCCAGACTAGTGTTCTTGCTACATTGATCTTATTCTTGAGAGCGATGCTTATGCACTTCCAAATGTTGCTTCCTGGTAGCTTCTCTACCCTGGCCGATTCCAGCTCTGATCTCCTTGCTGAAGTTGGCGTTTTCTGTGATAATTGGCCCCAGATACTTGAACTGCGCAACTTGTGCTACGGGTTTCCTTCGCAAATGATTTTGACTTCTTTTCGCTCATGTCCAATGGTCATTACTTTAGTTTTTCTTGCATTAATATGCAATCCAAATTCTCTGGAAGTGTGATTGACCACCTCCAGTAGCACCTGTTAATCATTAGTTGACTTTGCAATGAGCACATTGTTATCGGGACACCTTAGGGTGTTGATTCTTATTACATTGATGCTAGTTCCCTCGATGTTTGCATTTCCTCTCACGATGTGTTCTGCGTACAAGCTGAAGAATATTGGTGATAGGAAGCAGCCGTCTCACTACACTGTTAATTTATTTTCTATTTTGATGACCGCTTCCTAACTTCATAACTAACTAACTGTACAGCGAGGTAATTAGGCAGATGATTGAGCGTCGAATGCTGAGTTTCTCTTTTCCATAGCTTGTTGTGTTTAACAGAGCCAAAGGCCTTGCTGCAGTCAATAAACGCAACAAAGATTTGCTGGTTAAACTACTTTTCTGCAAGTATTCGGATGTTCAAAATCCAATCTCTTGTTCCAAGTGCTTTCCTGAAGCCCATTTCTACCTCGTTAATTTCACGATTAGTATCATTCTGCATCCTACTTAGGAGAAAGCGAAGGATCTTCCTGCA
>RDPX01000866.1:0-26337 GCA_003991215.1 Morbakka virulenta
CATCCTTGAGGAAAATGATACTAGTTGTTATCTTCAAACCTCACCTAAAAAAACTGAAAGGAACGTTTTATGAAGCACGGAGAAGCATTTAGAAACGCATAAAAGATAGCAATATTCCAAACGATGCAAACGTTAATGCTGCTGTCGATCTCGAAGATGAAGAAAACATTTTTGACATTCTAGACAAGATGTAAATTTTATTACTTACTTATTTTAGTACTTACTTGTAAACTTCACTTTAAAACATTTTGATCATAAAAACAGATTAATGAGAATTATTTTTTCCACCCTCCCGGCTATTAGGTGTTTAGGATTTTTCCAACCCCCACGCTTATTGGCTATTGGAGAATTTTCCAACCCCCCGCTTATTCCAACCCCCCTTCTATTAGGCACCAGAGAGTAACCTGTTGGTTTAACTACTCGGCCACTACTATCCTTTAAGTCGTCTCTAGACTGTATCGTGCGATCGGACATCCTTACTACTGTACGAGACTAAAAAACACAGGTGGAAATGCACTGAGTAATGATTATCTAAACCCTATTCCATTTACCATTAACTGACTCCCACAGGGGAGGCTCTTTAAACTTCTTTAAAGTTTGTTGATGTCATTGGCTCTTGTGGTGTAAATCCTCCCATTAAAATGATGGTACATTGTCTGTCTTTAAAAGCTCAAGGCAAAGAAAGGTAATTCGTATGATCAATTAATAAGGAATGTGTTCAAAACAAGAAAATACACACAAAAAATCTCATTTTAAAAGATGAGAAGCCTCTTTCTCTCCATTACACACTGCTTGTGACTAGATATCTATTTACAGCAACGAATGTTCGTGTTGGAAACAACAAAAAAATGCTTCAATATTGCTACAATTGTGGCAAAATTGCATATCTTATACCGCCATAGAAATATCCCGTTCTTCTTTTATCCTATTTTTCGTGGATAAAAAAATGCTAAGTTATCTGGTCGTAAAGAAGGCAGTTTTCCATCGTTCTGTCGTATTACCCCATAATACCGCATCACTGTGAACTTTGAAGTATGAAGACCAAATTTGCTATACATGAGATTACTCTTTCATTTCACCATCCTCCTCTTCTTCTTCTACCACTCTTACATATAGAACATTATTACACCTAGAACGGTGAAAAACAACATATTTGATTAAAAAGTAAATAAGTAAAATAACTTATTTCACGGTATTACAATAAAATACAATAATACCCCCCCCCCAACCTCCAGCTTTGCATTAAAAGTCTAAATTATCATATTGAAAAATGATGAGCTAATAATGGTCATGGTGATACAGAGAATGAAAAAATTAAAAAAAATGCAAGAAACCAAGACAAAGCGACGGGGGAAATTATACGAGATAAGATGTTATAAAAATTATCCTGTTATCAATATTACTTACAATACCACTTCAAATTTTGGGCACAGAGCTAAAGTACGAAATGAGAAGCCATTACTCTACATCAACACAATGTCTGGCCGGGTTCCGTCCAAAATGCTATCTACTTTTACTTCTTATTCAACGCTACACACACACACACACACACACACACGCACACACACACACACATGCACACGGACATGTGCACCACAAACACACATGTACACACATATGTATACGTACATGTTAGATGAAGATATAGTTCGTTAAAATACAAAAGCTAAAATTTTTAAAGGGAGATTTCTTACGGCTAAAATGCACAACATTAGTCTGGTAGGAGAGATGACTGCATTGACTACAATTGTAATGATTTGCTCCTTTTTTGATCGGTTAACAGTACAAAAACTCCGGTTTCAAGCCAAAATGAGAAAGGAGAAGGGTTTGACAAGGGGTTAATCACCCATTTCCATAAAAACAACACTGATTAAGTTAGCTTGAACAAGTAAACATAACTGTCCACGTCTCAGGACCAAGTGGCAAGAAGTCCCTGAAGAGGACGATCAAGATGGGCTGGCGCACATATGACGGCTGGGGATGAAAGCCTGCGGAAATTCTCCAACCTGGGAGCGAGATGTATGAGATAACCACTAGTTCCAAAGAGGTTCATCCGTTTAGATTGCTGGAATCTAAAGGCCATGGCATCGCACTGGGAAAGCTGCAATAATTGCCCAAAAAAATGAGGAAGTGCCATCAAAATGCGCTTGGTATATGTGAGGTGAGATGCACTGGGTTTGGAGAAGTGAAGATTAATACGGTAGAGTCTATTTTGTATTCTGGGTCGAGAATCAATCACAGATGTGTAGTGATCATGTTATGCCCTGAACCGAGGAAACACCTAATCAAGTGGAATCCAGTGAGTAAAAAATCATAGGTGCCAGATTAAATTCAAAATATGCGTAATTCACTGTCATTAAGGTCTACAACCGCATCGACGATGTTGATGAAGAGGAGAAAGATACCTTCTATAAACAAGTGCAGAAGAAGATTGAGTTAACACAAAAGCATGATATCCTGATCCTTATGAGAGACACGAATGCAAAAGTGAATTGTAACATCAAATATTATAAAAGGTATTAGGGAAAGAAGAGTTGGGCAACATAAATGAGAATGGAGAGAGAGACTTGTTGAGTTGTGGGGAAAAGTGATCTAGTGATAGGAGACCCACTTTTCAAGCATAAAGATACTCAAAAATACATATGGATTTCGCCAAATAACAGAGAAAAAACCCAAAATAACTATTTCATCAATGGCTATAGGAGATCTTTTGCTGATGTCCGAGTCATGAGAGGTGCAGATGCCGGAAATGATCACAATCTCGTAGAACGAAAGAACTTTAAATTGTCACGATACAAAGTCAAGAATGTCAGCAAAAGAACAACATACAACACTACATTTCTAAACAAAAGGTCATCCAAAAGAAGTTCATATTAGAATTAAAGAACAGGTTTAAAATACTGGAGAAAAATATGCAAGGTACCACAGACAAGAATAACACATAAAGCGACTAGGAAGACTTCACAACAATTTACATTGCGACAGCTGAAAAAACCTCAGGCAAAAAACGAGAGCATAAAGAGAAGATAAGCAGTGAAAAAAGGAAAGGTGTAGATAAAAGGAAAAGGAATGAAAAGTGAAGTAAACTGCATAAGGTCGGAGAGAATGCGTGCCAATAAACCACATCGATACAGTAAAATGGATTGAAATGTAAAGAAAAGGGTTAAGGCATATAAGTGTAAAATGGCCAACAGACTGGTCTAGCAAAACAGGGTGTTGCAAAGATCAATGACACGGGAACTCCGTACAGATTGCCAAGCTGTTGTGAGTGACAAGAATGTTAGCTACTCATTGAAGATCAGATATTTCAAAGTAATGCTGGACATCGAGAACCAGATCAATGAAAATACGGAAAAAGACGAGTTTAACTTCAACATTATTGAAACGATAGAGGAAATTAACAAAGGTCCCTTTACAAAAAAGACGAGGTGAAACAGGCAGTAAGAAAGTTGAAGAATGGCAAGGCAGCAGGTGTGTACAACATCAATGGGGAAATGTTAAAAGCTGGACATAAGATAACATTCAACAGGTTACTGCACATGTTTGAAAAAGTAAGAAAACTATCAATAAGCCCAGTGCCTGGAAGAAATCAATGACAGCTAAAATATATAAAACAAACAAACAAACAAACAAACAAACAGCTTTGAAAAGTCTTTTGCAGTTATTGAAGTAGAGAGAATAAGGAAAGGAGTAGAAGAAAAAACTGAGAAACGAGCAAGCAGCATGTAGAAAGGGGCACGGGACAGACGAACATAATTTTGTACTGAGAAACATTTTTGAACAGTGCAATGAGTGGCAGTCACCACTGTACATCAACTTGATTGACTCCCGTAAGGCCTTCGATAGCATCGACAGAGAGAATCTCTGGAAGATTTTGAAGTCCTATGAAATCGCTGATATTTTTGGGGAGATCATCAAAGAAATGTAAATGTAAAAGTGGTATTTGTGTCAACAACAACGGATAGACATCTGACTGATACTCTGACTGTAAAAACTTGAGTTCGACAAGACTATGTAATGTCAGGTTTTCTTTTCATTATCTATGTGGACTGGAATATAAGAAAAACAACTATTGCAAGGAGAACAGACATGAGATGGAAGTTTACCACCCAGCTTTGGACTACAATGATGATAGTGCTTTCCTTTCCAGTAGGCACCAAGATATGCTGGTAAAGACAGAAAGACTGTGCAAACATACAAAATGAATTGGTCTTCAAACCAACACAGACAAGATCAAGGTGTTAAGATTAAACAAGAAAATCAACCATCTTGAGATCAAGGGGAGAAGTGTTAAAGATGTGGACACTTTCACATACCTTGGTACTACAATGTGCAAGGCAGGAAGATCGCTATAAGTCATCAAATATAGATTATGCCTTGGAATAAACGCCATTGCAACGCTGATCCTTCTTTGTAAGAATAATTACTACAGCAATAAGACTAAGATTAGAGTGTTTAACAGCAATATAATGTCCGTGCTACTTTACATGGCGCTAATGTGTAAGTTAAATGAAGGCGATACGACTAGACTGATGGCGTTTTAAAGAAAATGTCTGAGGAGAGTATTCCGCATCTTCTGGCCCATACTATTCACTAATAATAAACTTCAGCGTAGAAGCAAAAATATCTTTAGTGGAAGAGATCATTGACTGCAAAAGATAAAGTTGGATACGGCATACTCTAAGAAAACCATCGATCAACCATCGAGCAATGACTGTAGAATAGCTTTGACATGGACACCAGAGGGAAGTAGAAAGAGAGATTGTCCAAGCACAACATGGAGAAGGCGAGTAGAAGCTGAATGGAAAAAAATAGGGTGGCAAACATGGAATGAAGTTGCGGCAGTAGCAAGGGACAGAGGAAGATGGCGAATGATGCTGTCATGGATTACGAGCCGCCCATAGCTCGAAGAGGATAACAAAGAAAAGAACAATACAAAAATGCAATAATAGCGACAACGAACTACAACTTGTTGGAAAAAGCAGGAAGTTGGGAGATTACATTCTTAAATATTTAACAACAAATAAATCGGATTTACTGTACCATTGAAATCAGGACTTCAAAAACTAGTTAAGGTGGGAAAATAAAAATTAAAGAATTAAAACCATTTTGGTAATACATTTACCTAATAAGTACTTCCCCAAGATTTCCGGATAGCTTTGATTCAATATACTCTTCTGTATTGGCCAGCTGAAGATTCATGTATCCATCAACCGAAACAAGGTATCCTTTGTATTCCATTCCCCATTTGAGTTTGACCATAACCAGTTTCCCAGTCAATCCATTAAGAAATGGTTTTGGATTCAATGGAAGCGTCTGCAAGGTAACAAAATTCGATTATTTTTCACTTAAAATCTAAAACATTGCTAAACGGGACCAAAATTTTAGTATGTCTGCTGATGGCCACGATAGGAGCATGCTAATATGAATTTACAGGAAGAATCTTAAGTCTAGACTACCCTTCTCTGATATGTTACAGAGTTGCTATGTTTCTTAGCTCACAAATTTTGGGAAAAGAGGGATCTTGTGCTGCCAGCAAGATAGCACTCTTGCACATTTTGCAATAGCTGTATGGGAGTATCTCAATGAAGATTTTGTGGGAATATGAATTGTATGTGGTTCTAATGTCTTGCTAACAATGCTGAAATGGCTGACCAGGAACCCAAACCCATCAACCTGTGAGTATTTATGGGGGGGGGGGGGGGGGGGGTGTTAAGTTTGACTTTATCCACACGGTGTTGTTAGCTGACTCCCTGTTGACATTAGCATAGCATTGACATTGATAAAGACCTGCTTGCTGAAAAGGAATGTCATTTGCTGTCAGCTTGTGTGTTTTGCGTTCTGGACTAGTTGGAATTTAATTGAAAATTTAGACTTGTTAACACTGGTGTAAACAATAAAATTTTGAAGAACCTTCTCGAGGTAACAACAGTCGTATTTGGTCTTATTAGTCTACGAAAATCTTTATAAACCAATATGGCGAAGTACTTGCAACCGGAGAGTTAAAGAAAGTTAACTTAACAGAATTACACACAAGTCTACTAAGTGAATAAGCTTGAAAATTTTCTGCTCTTGGTCGGTATTGAATGTCAGAATTTTGACATACTAATTCAAGCTGTTGTCAATTAATTTGTCATTTTATATTTTTCCACTCCTTTGNTGGGGGGGAGGGGGGGGTTGTTAAGTTTGACATTATCCACACGGTGTTGTTAGCTGACTCCCTGTTGACATTAGCATAGCATTGACATTGATAAAGACCTGCTTGCTGAAAAGGAATGTCATTTGCTGTCAGCTTGTGTGTTTTGCGTTCTGGACTAGTTGGAATTTAATTGAAAATTTAGACTTGTTAACACTGGTGTAAACAATAAAATTTTGAAGAACCTTCTCGAGGTAACAACAGTCGTATTTGGTCTTATTAGTCTACGAAAATCTTTATAAACCAATATGGCGAAGTACTTGCAACCGGAGAGTTAAAGAAAGTTAACTTAACAGAATTACACACAAGTCTACTAAGTGAATAAGCTTGAAAATTTTCTGCTCTTGGTCGGTATTGAATGTCAGAATTTTGACATACTAATTCAAGCTGTTGTCAATTAATTTGTCATTTTATATTTTTCCACTCCTTTGTGGACCTAACATCATCATCATCATCATCATCATATTCGGTTTAACGTCCGTTTTACATGCTAGCATGTGTTGGACGTTTTCTTGAAATTGACTTCCAAGGTATCCTATCCTTCACCAGGTCTCTGCTGACACCTTTTTGTTTGAGATCCATCCTTATCACTTCCTCCCATGTTTTCTTCAGCCTTCCTCTGCCAGTGGTTCCTGTCACCTTGATTGTTCTGCATCTACTTGCCCAAGCATTCTTGTCCATTCTCTCCACATGACCAAACCAATGAAGCCTCCTATTCTGCATACAGCTGCCAATACTGTCCAGATTCAATCTCCTTCTGAGTTCATTAGAATTAAGCCTGTCCTTTAGACTTACATTGCACATCCATCTTATCATTCTCATGTCATTCCGCTCCATGCAGTTCACATCTTCAGCTTTCACTGGCCAAGTTTCACTGCCATACATCATTGTGCTACGTACACACACCTGGTAGACTCTACCTTATGGTAGGTAATGGCAGAGCTCTGCTGCTTAACAATGGCATTAGCTCCCTGAACTTACTCCATCCACTGTTAACCCTTGCTGTTACACTTGCACCAGCTCCTCCCTCAACTCCAAGGGTGTCACCAAGGTAGCAAAGCTTCCAAACATGAAACAGATTTCTGATCAGTGACAAGTGTAAACCATTTCCCCCGTCAAGTACCTTTATGAATTGCATGATAAACTCTGTCATCCATGGATTACGAGAATGAGTCAGTACATTAAAATGAAGAACAGTTTAGTGCAGTTCAAGAAATTAAATAAATTATAGAAAAGTGTGCCATTTGTGCAAAATCCATCCCAAAGTTTCACGTTTCTGAAACTACGAAACTCGTAAAGGCTACACAGCCATTTGAAAGGCTCAGCATTGATATTAAGGAACCAGTCCCTTCAGTTAACTCAAACAAGTACCTCCTCACTGTGATAGATGAGGACTCAAAATTCCCACTTGCTGTATCCTGTGTGAATGTATCCATTTATTCAATGATAAAGGCACTTGCTTCAGTGTTCACAATTTTTGGAATGCCTAAATTCATTCATTCCGATTGATGTAGCTCATGTCAAATGATATCAAGGACTGGCTTCACTCAAAACTATTGTGACAAGCCAAGCCACCCCATATAACTCATGAGGGAAAAGCCTGTGTGAACAATACAATGCGGTCATTGGGCAGACATTAACCCTTGCTTGTAAATCACATGATTTTGAAACTTAATACTGGCAAATCATTCTCCCGGATGCCTTCTATTAACTGTGTCACTTTTACGTACCTTAACTAACGCAACTCAACAAAAATGCATGCTTAATTTTCAACCAAGGTCTTCCACTTAGTCACAGGTACCAACATTCCTGAGTGTTCCTGGACGAGTATTCCCAAAAACAAATGCCAAGAATTCAAAATACGACCCACTTCTTGAAAAGGAAAAAGGATGAGCTTGTCGAAGCTAATGCTGTATATGTAAATATATGTCATCCTGATGGTAAAGGAAACACTGTTGGTTTAAAGGCTTTGCCTCCATGCTCACCAAACCCAAGAGAAACAAACAATGAGGAGATTCATTCCTTGTCTTTCTCCTTCATGTTACTCAGTTTGTCCTTTGCTGCTCTTCGTGGTGCAATTCAGTGTTGAATTTCTCCTGCACATCCTGCCTCTTTTTCTATCTTTGACCCAAGGAAGATGAATTTGTTGACAGCCTCAACTTCTTCAATCTAAATCTTAAATCTGTTCATATCAGCTGTTGAC
The DNA here is from genome assembly GCA_003991215.1 of Morbakka virulenta. Lineage (NCBI taxonomy): Eukaryota > Metazoa > Cnidaria > Cubozoa > Carybdeida > Carukiidae > Morbakka > Morbakka virulenta. Next base: position 8,400 of record RDPX01000866.1, read on the forward strand.
ATTACCTTGGTTTTCTTAATTTTCAGCTTGAGGCCATATTTTTTCTTGGTTCTTTCAAAGTCTTTTTACCCTACCTCACCATTACCTGACCAGTCCGGTCACACCTCTTGACAGGTGTATAGGGAGGTAGTAAAAGACCTCCATCTACTTCAGTCCCATCCATCCATATTGGCTGAATTGATTGTGTGTCCAACATCATGAAGATCTTCTTTGCTGTTGTTGAGCCAGGTCTTCCTTGGGAACCCTCTACGTCATTTGTCATTTGGTTTTCAGATCCAACAGAGCTTCGGAATCCTTACCCAACCCATCTTAAGAACATGACCAAACCAATGTTGACACCGCTTTCACACAAGACATGACATAAGGTGGGATTTGGTCAATTCTTGAATCTGTCTGTTGGTGATACAATTGTACCAGCAAACACTGTAGATGCATCTTAGACAGGTATTTTGCAAAGCATCCAATTTCTTCTCATAGGTGTCAAGATGTCAAGGAATCTGCTTCAGCAACAAGAAACTCTGGCTTTCCAGTTTCATTTAACATTAGCACATTCCACTGTGCAATACAAGTTGTTTTCTTTGTAGTAAGAATTCACTACTTCATCAGACTGGTATAAGCAGTTACTTTAATATGAGTATGGTTCACAGGATTCTGTACACTAGCAGATAAAAAACTGTCTCTTAATACTGTTTCTGTAGCAGATTGTTTATATGGTGAAGGGAGCTAACCTATTGACCAACCTCAAACAGACTTAAGCATGCCAAGGTTACTAAACTGGAGCTACAACCACCTAAGGGTGGAGGAGCAAATGTTTATCAAGGCAAGCAATCCTTTAGGTCTGTTGTATTCCATTTAAGCAAGTTTACCTCGTGCAGGATGTGATTCTTCACCACATACAATGGTCTTGACTGTGGAGGTGCAAGGTGAGCATCTCCTGAGTGTCCATATGTTGCACATGGCCCTGGGATGTAGGACCCCAATTACACCAGACAGAGGTTATCAAATGATGCCAAAGACTGCCCACTCCTGTGGAAGTTGCACATGTCTGACAACCAGTGCTTAACCTACTACAAACCATAAACCCATCTCCAATAGCTGTTTAAACTGATCCTCTGACTCAGCAATAAGAGGTATGTCATCTGCATACCTTAGATGGTTAATTTTTGCTATATCAATTTGCACAATTGGAAGTTTGACATTACATGGACTTATTATTGCTTTTATAATTAAGTTAAACATGTCTGTTTATGCATGATGTAAAACAGGGATAGGGAACAGTATAATTTTTTAAAAAATTACAAATTTAATCTAGCAAGTGGATGATGCAATCCTGCACCACCCAAACTGTATTAAAGGAGTAATATTGGGGAAAATTTTGATTTGAGATACACTTAAGTACTTGGCGATCAAAAGAAATAAAATTTAATTGCAAAATTGTAGTATTCTTACTTCTTCACTGAGTTAATTTGTTCGTACTGTACTATCAGAACCAGCATCGGTGCAAACAAAATTTTGGGCAATTATCTTAATGGATTCACCATCAGTGACTAAGGTATATTATTTACTCACCCCTAATAACAACGTTAGAAACTAAAGAACAACATGCAACCTTATCCGAAATTTTACGCGGTGATGAAATCCGGAACCAGAGATTTGTGTAGAATTAAACATGTTTTACCCGGATTATTGTTTTTGTAAGTTATGTTGCAAGTTATGTTTATTCATAATAAATAAAACATTAAATGGTATGACTAGTAGCATTGTCTAGTATGATAATGCAGAAAGTACAGCAAGGGTTTTCGGTTGTTTATCACAATGCGATACGTTTAGCTCCTTTCTTAGGACGAGTTTAGTAAGTTCATAGTCTTTTGGTAATTTCTGTATTAATAGAAAGTCCTAGTAGTAAATTGTATATTTTTGTGTGTTTTTATTTACTGTATTTCAACTCAGATACACTTCGTACAATCAATGCTTAATTCTTGGGTAGAAAATATCAGAGGCTCAAGTTTACCGAAAGCAAACTAAAGACCTGTTTAATATTAGTTGTATAACATCAAACTGTTTCTTCAGCACATATATTTACCAGTGAACTATAGCACATTCATCGCTGCTCAATTAAAATTATGGATGCAATTAAAAAGTCACCTCCAAACACCAAAAAACCCTATTCCTAGAAAGGCAGGGGCAACCAGAAAAACGGAATTTTAAACAAATGAGTATGCTTTCTTTCTTTCTTGAATCATCCTTTTGATGGGCAATTACAATCCTAAGGAATATATAAGTAAAAATTGAAAGCCAAATTAAATAAAAAATGCTTACCGTCATTCTCAAATCAAGATGTTCAAAATGTTCGCTTTTCAAAAAAAACTAACGCTTCTACGCTCGTGTGCTGTTTCAGAGCGCAATTATGGTTTTCCTATTCTTTCTCTTTATCATACCGAGGCAATAAGAACATGCTGGTCAAACAACATGACACATTCTACACACACACACCAGAATGTCAAACAATCAAGCTGCTAATTGTAATGGTAATGATTTTCTCAAAGCTTACCTATTGATATGCAACAGAACGTGGTAAATATAAAAGAACCAAGTAAGTTTACATTTGAAATTTAATAATGTTACTTTTTAAAGGCTGGAAAGCACATTGTATATTTGATCATGACACAATTCGAGGTAAAACTGTATTGTACGGGCATCTATCGACCGAAAATGGAGTTTAGTGGAATAATGAAAAAACCACCACAGAAGCATAAGTATTAAGACTTACCACAGTATGAAGCATTTTTATTAATTTCAAACATAAAACAGAGGAGAAAACCGCAAAATAGCAAAAAAAAATACCTTTGACAAAGGCCGGATTTCAGGCATGCAAACTGGCACTTTAGATCTAAAACTCGTAATTCTCCTGAAAAGCTGCCAACATCAGGAAAGTTTAAAGTTCTTTCCATTGCTCCAAAGTGTTGAAAAGATAAAGTAGATATAGATATATACTTGTCTACCCTGAGCTTACCATTAGTACTTACCGTTTTCCCGTCCGTGTTATTCCCAGGTTTCGGTCGATAGATGCCCGTACAATACAGTTTTACCCAATTCGACACTGGTCAGGTGGTCTCTTTGGATGGTCACAGATATATTTGGGGTAGGGTGGTCATATTTCTAATAATCATAGACGTAATTATCATCATGTTATATTTTCTATACACTAATAAAATTGCATTTGTGTAGGNACATAAAACAGAGGAGAAAACCGCAAAATAGCAAAAAAAAATACCTTTGACAAAGGCCGGATTTCAGGCATGCAAACTGGCACTTTAGATCTAAAACTCGTAATTCTCCTGAAAAGCTGCCAACATCAGGAAAGTTTAAAGTTCTTTCCATTGCTCCAAAGTGTTGAAAAGATAAAGTAGATATAGATATATACTTGTCTACCCTGAGCTTACCATTAGTACTTACCGTTTTCCCGTCCGTGTTATTCCCAGGTTTCGGTCGATAGATGCCCGTACAATACAGTTTTACCCAATTCGACACTGGTCAGGTGGTCTCTTTGGATGGTCACAGATATATTTGGGGTAGGGTGGTCATATTTCTAATAATCATAGACGTAATTATCATCATGTTATATTTTCTATACACTAATAAAATTGCATTAGTGTAGGAAAGATGGTTCAAGGCTTTTCCATTGCACGTCACCACAATAGCCTACCTATTTTGAGCCGATAGGTTACTTTTTACTGTCATCTTCATCCCGCGTCATAGTATGAATGTATGTATGTATAGGATATATGTATGTATGCATGTACGTATGTATGTAAAGGATGTTTGAATGTATTTGTAATACTGCTTTGCATGAACTGCACACAAACAATTTACAAATTTGATTTTAGTTTGATTCACAAAGAAAACGTTAAAAACAAAACAAATAAAACGTAATCAAAACGTGCATGTGAGTAATTAAAGACTAGTATAAAATAGTATTTCAGAAATATGTAAAATAATTATGTATCTTTCCGTATGTGTATCTGTACAGATACTGGAAAAAAGCAGAATACTAAGTAAAAAGCCATTCAGGGTGAGTGCCCAGTAATAAAAGGTTGTTAGTGAAATTCCACTCTCAATGCTGCCTTGAACTAATTAAGAGTTTCACTTTTAATACAGACCTCTGGTAGCTGGTCCCAGTTGCATTTGGCAGATACACAACTGAAATAACAAATCTGGTATCAATGCAACTGAACTGGAATGGAGAGTGTATGTTTTCTTGAAAGTGCTTGACAATAGCCAAGGCCAAGTGTCAGTTATACTAGCATTAACAGTGTTCATTAAGCTAGTTCCAAGCCACTGGTAGTGATTGTGGGGGCTGTTGTCTATACTGTTCAGTTTTCCAGTTTTGCACTACATGGCTTGTTTATGGCTCTGATATTGTTGTTGATGGGGTTGGTGAAAACAAAGTCTGCTGATAAACTGATCTGATTCTCCACACAGCCTTCAATGGTGTCAGGGATCTGGCAGAAGATAGACCTTATCCCCACATTCATGTTGTGTAGAAGGGTAAGTTGGAGGTGTTACTATCTCTCTGTAGAGTTGGAAGCTTGTGCTTTGCTAGGAGTTTTACCACAAAGCTAAGTGTATTTGACTGGAAGCCACAAGCAGTGGTCTTGTTCCATCTTGTTGTTATCTTGCATGAGATGGGTATCTCTGATAGAGTAGAGGCATATGGTAATTAGAGGTTTCTGATGGGAAAGCCAAAGTTGTGGTCCTTGTATATTTAACCCAACTTCTCACTGTAATTATGCAATACAGCAGAGCAGGACACTCAATTCACCAGATGTAGCTTCCCTTTTTAGTTTGAGTTGGCAGCATTGCATTATCAAAAGGATACCATTAACTTGTACATAACTACATAAACAAATTTTGGCTGGTTAAACATTATGTGAGTTTTGCTTAACTACCATGTATGCAATTCAAATTATTTGAGTTATTCATACCTATCTTGCATACCAATGAAATTACAATGGTTATGTTGTTTACTTGCTGGGTATAGTCTTCATAAATCAACTTATTTAGAATATTTATTGTGAGCCATTTTTATTAAAAAAAAACTATATAAGATTTATCTTCTCACATTTGTATAATTTTTAGGCTCTCTTTTCATTTTGGATTCCATTTTATCAGATGGTGCAGAATAGAGAGAATGCACATCACTTGTATGCCAATAATAATGGTGAATGTGCTGATTTGCTTGAATGATGTAGTGATGTAAGAAGATCTCATGAGCTTTTTAGTTGGCAAACAGGATTGCATGTTATCATTCTGTTTTTCTGTTTTGCTCATTTACTTGGGAGATATATTGGACAATGAGGGGAGTGTGTAGAGGTCACATTAAACAGGGTGGCAGTGATCTGCAGAAGTTGTAAGAGATGGCTGGACTACTTGACAACTGGAGAATCCTACTGAAGAATTGTATCAGGCTTTATTTTGCATGCATAGGACCTGTATGGTCCATATGGCTCAGAAACCTGGGTGCTTACACAGAGATTGGGCCATGTTTTCTTTGCAGAAAGTAAAGGATGCTAAGATATATGGTTTGTTGTCAAGAAATAAATATGGTGCTAAGAACAAAGAGATTTGGATAGTTTTGCCACATCTAGAAAAAAAGATGAGTCCCTCTTTGCAGAATTACATAGCCCCAGGTGGAAGACAGATAATAGAAGAAGGCTAGTGAAGATAAGGAGAAATACAATTAAGGAAGATCTAGCTAAGCTAAACCCCACGAAGAATGAAGCATACAACAGAAGAAGATAGACGAGAACAGGTCACCAAGTGTCTAACTTCATAAGTTTGAGAAGGTCTGATGATAAAACAATTATGTAAATAGTAATTAACTACTTAGAAATGATGTATCAACTGATAAATGACTGTAAAGGCAGTAGCATTGGTAGGGTGAATGTAAATCCTCTCAGATATAATTGTTGGAGAGGATGAAAAACAACCTTAACCATTGTCAAGGAATTTCAGGCTTTGTTGTAAGAAAATTTCAGGTGTGTGATGAATCGCACGCCTAGAAGCAAAATCCTGAATTCAGGTGAGTGATTAATCGCACGCCTGAATCTATTAGGCATGCGATGGTGTGCGATTATATTAATTGTCAATTGAGATAAAAATAACAATTTAATAGTCTTCATTTTTCAAGATTGACGTGCAGTATTTCTTTTGAAACAAATATCTGCACATCACGAATAGACAAAGATAGTTTTCAGTTGATTATAATACAAAAATATTTGTATTTTTCTAAGTTCATAAAAGTATTGATAAACTATTGATCATTTCGTACACAATTTAAAAAATGCGTCTGTTAATAAAGCATGGGCTTATCACTAAAAACTACCATTCTTCAAATGAAAAGTTTTTTCTGAACAAAACGAACAAAACAAAATACAACACTCTTATATTCTACTTCAACTTCCTTATTCCTCCCACAATTCATAATCACTATCAGAATCACTCTCACTGCTAGCATCATTCAATTCGTTATTATCTTCATCTGCTATGGTAATTGTTGTAAATGAGGTAGTTGGTTCACCGTCATCAAGTTTTCTCTTTCTTCTTTTTGACGAAAGGTAAATTTCAAGTGCTCTGTGTAGTATACTTTCATGTTCTTGATCGGACCAATTTTTGTCATTGATTTTAATCAATACGTGCATCAACATGAGATCATGGCCTGTTTTCAAACGACGATCGGAGAGAACCATTGTCAGGATACTAAAAGCTCTCTCAACTAACGAATTATTTGCTAGGCGTGCGATATACCACATGCCTAGCAAATTATACTCGTTTTTAGGCTTGCTTTTTTTTGCACGTCCTGTGCTTTGTATAAAAAAGCCTGGAATTTAGAAAAACTGATGATGATGATGATGATATTATATTTTGCTGTTTATGCAATTAGCTTTGAGTTAAGGTAAACTCAGGGGTCTGATGTACACACGTCTAAAGAAATAAAAGGCATGTTACAAGCTCTCTAGTTTGGTAATTGTTCTGTGTTCATATACTATAAAAATATTAAAAGATGTGTTTATATCTTCCATTTTAGAATAAATTGTATGGAAGGCCTGGTTTTCTGATCACCTTAAATGGCAGATTTTCCAGCATTTACTTACCCATTTTTAGCGGAGTCTACAAAACAAATCCAGGCAGTCAACTATGGTGTTTGTCCAATAGTAGATCTTAATGTTATACATAATAAAATCAATCATTATAAGAGAGATTGTAATAAAAATGAGGATTCTATTACTCATTTGTCAAAGTATTCACTTCCTTTGACAAAGCCAAATCTGCATTTCAACCTTCCACCATGTACTGATGAAAAAGATACCCATTATTATGTTAGTTTTGTTAGTGGTGTTTTATATAATGATGCACTTTCTCAGGTTGACAATTTTATTCATGACAATCTGGATGAAGTGTTTCCCAGTATATTTGGCATGGATGATAGTGAAATGCCTGATGAACTCCCTGACATTGATCATTTTGAAGCCTATATGCACAAGTGTCTTCTTTTTGCAAAGGGGTTTACTCGTAGTGAGACTGTACCTTTGCCAGAAATCTCAAAGACTGCATTGGGAATTTATAATGCATGTATGGAGATTCCAAAACAACTCTTATGTGATTATGTGAATGAAGGTATTGAAGAAGAATACAGTGAATCACAGTATGGTTTTAGTTATGGAAATTGCCTTGAGATAGCAGAAAATTTTCTTATTTACCCATCAGGGCCATTACTTGAGATTGTAAATTTTCAAGCAGTTGAGCTTTTAGAGTTTAATTCCTGGAGTAATGGACCATATGCTTCTTTGAAGAGTGAAAAAAAATATCACAAGAAATTTCAACTTAATGGAACTATTCGGCAGATATTGGTTAGCCCACTTAAAAAAGATGGGATTACTTGGATAGGCATAAGAAGTGACTATTTCTGTGTGTTTATGACCATGAAAGGTAAGTTGTTCATTATTGTCATATACTGTTTAAAATCTGATTATTTGAGCATTTGACCTGGTTGATAGACATACTTCATGCCTAACTAGACAAGAAATTTTGATCATTTTCATTATGTTTGGGGAAAGTCAATTATAAATCTTTACATATTGAACATTGACAGATAAAATGGGTCATATAAGTGCTTCTTTTTAGCACATCGTAGCTTTTTTTTCCAGATGGAAGACAAGTTTGGCCAGTGTAATCTTTTGAGATTGAGCCGTCTTGAGAAACGTAATATCCGTTTAAATAAATATTGGTCGCTAAAGCTTTACTATTATATACTCTTTTAAATTTTTCGCCTTTGATCATTGTTTGCCTTTACAATTCATTTTTGGCCCAAAGTAAATTGTAAATAATGATCCTATCTTTTCGAAATATTTTGAAACCTGTTTACTTTTCCACTTTGTTTCATAACCAGGTTGCCTTGCCTACACTTAACCATCATATCGTAGAGTTCATTATTTTTAGTGCCACATAAACCAAGTTCTCCCAGAGCTTTTTTTTTTATAGCAACTTGTATTGTATCACGTTTTTCTGCATCGTGTTTGATCCTATAGCACACCCATGGATCAGAATCCCACATGGCCACACTACAATCCCGTTCTTTCTTTCGTCTAATACCCGGGTTTTTTAAGAGTTCTGAAACAAAAACTTTGCAATTCAAAACTTCTCAGTTCAATAAAAAAGAAAATTAAAACGACAATTTAGCAGATTAAAAACTAAAAGGGTTAGTAATCGCAAATGTTAACAAAGTTTTTTGCACCTAAAGATGCCGTTTGAAAGCTTTCTGGTTTTTTTCAGAGGCGAGGTTTATTTTTTCTAATCATTTGATGCCTTATTTCACCCCTTTCTCTTGTTGATCTCTTGCTTTTTTCCTTCGGTACGGCTTCTGGTCCAACGGATTTTAGCCCTCGTCCACTCCAGTACAGCTGACTACTAAGCCCATTGGTCCAGAGCCGGCTTTCTGATATGTAAATACATTTATCGATTTTTAGTTTCAAGCAGCATCTGTGAATGGCCAGAAGATTTTAGGGCAACACTTGAGCTAGCCAGCCATTCAGCTTCTGTACTAGGAGATTTGAGAGAGAGAATTCGACCAAATGCAATTTTTACGTCAGGGAATAAATCGAACAACAATAATCTGCTAAGGCGGTCTGGTAATGGCAGTGTAATGAAGTGTTTATAATTATCTAATACAATCAAATCTTCATACCCCTGCCCCGTTTTCATAAGGTCGAGATCTTTGGAGAGCTGGCTGTGTAACTGCCTGAAATCTACTGAACTTTCCACTTTAACAAAGGGCTTCAGCAATCTGATATCTTCTCCGATTGTCGCTGTGATTCTACCTTTGATCCTATTATGTTATCCTTTACTGCATGAGCATCTTTATATCTGTAATGTACAGATGATGCTCTTCATTGTATGTTTTTCAGGACTTACCAACTATGTTTGTTAATAATTTTAAGCAGTCACCATTGATTACTAGTTCATCATTCGACCATCCTCAAAGAAAAGCATTATGGTTGAGCGTCTTCAATTTCTCTGTCACTCTTTTGGTATAGTCCGCTTGCCTGTCTATACAAAGATTGCAAAAAGGATTGGTTTCACTGATGTAGAAACAGCCTTCTTTGCAAGCTGTGAACGATAAGCACAACATAATATTTTTATGCATTGAACAGGTCTTTTCTTATTCAAAGACTTTACTCCAAGACCTCGGTAAAGAAAAGCCTAAATGTCATTTCGTTCACCTACAGCTACTCATGCCCCATTTGTCATGAATGAGGAGGTATGATGAAAAATGTTCCTTGCCCTCAGTGTTGCTGTTTCATCATTTCCTTCTTGTGGATTATCATAGTACGCGACCTAAATGATCCAATACGTTGAATTTTTGATTAGTCTGTGAGCCCCCGTCATTCTTTTTAACATTGCATAGCTGACCTCCTGTGTCAAACCATTACAACAACAGAACTGATTTTGCAACTTTCGTCACACAGTCCAGGAGGGGTGGAGCCATATCCTTCTTTGATACCACGTCATCATTATACACAAGAATTCCCACCAATGACACCTTACGGATTGTTGCGGGTTTGTTTGAACATGATTATTTATTGTCATCAAGAACTGCACTAAATACTTCAGATATCCTGAATCTACAACAAGCACTTTTCAATACATGTTTTCTCCTCAACAGTGACATCTATAACCGGTCCAATAGTGTACCCGGAGCAACTCCAACATCTTCCGTGATTTTTGAGACATTCATGTGAGCATTTGAAGCCATAGTATTGTCATCAATGGATTAAAGACCAACTAGCTGGGAGAGATTCGTTGTCAATGCGTTTGCTATCATCAAAAAGGTGGCACTAAGAGTCGTGAAGTAAACTGACAATGCTGTACAGAAGATCACACCTTTGACTGGAAGATTTTAAAATTATAGACTTTGAAACCAGTGCAACAACAAGAAAAATAAAGGCAATAACCCATTCGCTACTGGACAGCAGTCACATCACTACAAAATCAGTATATCTCACACTCTACCAGAAATATAGTTTCCAGGACTAAAGCAAGAAACAGAACAAGCACAAGATCGATATGGCGCCACTCCTCAAAACAACTCGATCCCTGGTAGGTCCGCACTGTTTAAAGATAAAATTGCCACACCAAATCACTTTTAGCAGCCTGACGCTTGGAAAAGTCGCTCTCTAAATGTAGTCCAGAAAGAGCTTACGCCTATGAAAGTATAAAGCGCTTATATTAATGGCTTCTATTAAATCCATAAAGTTAAGAATTGGCGAGAAAGAAAATGTCCTCGTTTGTTTATGTAATATTTGTTACTATTTCATTTGTAATTACTAACCTTAATGAGAATAAAAATTGCGGTGATCTTTTGTTTAGCACTGAAAGTGATATTTATTTCAAAGATTTTACTACGAATCTAAAGTGAATACGAGAGCTATTTTATTATATTATCATATACTTTTATTATTATTGCTCAAAACAATTTCTAACGAAAAGAGATCAAAAAGAAAAAGCAGAACGTTTTAGCAATTATTCTGCTGGTGCTGTGCAAGCAATGAAAACTGCTAGTAACATGCTTAAAGACTTTGTATGGAACGTACCAAAATATTATCCATTACGAACAGTGTTTTCAGATTTAAATACGTCTCTGTCATCTTTGTACGTAATCAACTGAAAAAGCTGAGCCGAAAAAAAGCGACTGGTCTGTACAATCTTCCAGCAGGACTGTTGAAGGCCTCAATCGAATTTATCTTAAAACCACTCACACACATCATCAATATGAGTCTAAATACAGCTACTTTTCCTACCATCTGGAAGTCAGCAAGAGTGGTTCCAGTCCACAAAACGAAAACAAAGATCTTGTGGCAAACTACAGACCTATATCAATCCTCCCTATCCTTTGAAAGATCATGGAAAGGGCAGTGTACACTCAGCTTTTGTCTTACTTGGAAGACAATAAGCTACTTACTTCGCACCAATATGGATATCGAAACAAACGATCCACTAGTCTCGCAGCAACGAAATTTGTCGACGATGTCCGGAGAGATATGGATAATGGATTAATGGTCGGAGCAGTATTCATAGACCTTAGGCGGGTATTTAATACGCTTGGTCAAGCCCCATTAATGACTAAATTGAAAATGTACGGAATTTGCGGACAGGAAATGACATGGTTTAACAGCTACCTATTTTCACCGCACACTAGTAGTCCATATCGGAAACTTACAATCAGCTTCACGATCTGTGTTTTCCGGAGTTCACCAGGGATAGATCCTCGGTCCTTTGCTGTTTATCGTATACTTCAATGACTTTGCTCTTTCGTTCGTTTTCGTGTCTCGGCTGCAGCGTTTCTGCCCAGTAGCGGGCACATGATATTGCCGATTGTGTGGGCTCCTCTAAGTCAGCAAAGGTGCAATTTGGGGCGTCTGGACATTGTAGGAGGTGCTCCATAGTCTGTGTGGCATTACAGCTGCAGGTCTCAGATGTTGATAATCCCATTCGTTTCATGACAGATTTGCATCTACCAGAACCAGTACGTCGCCGGTTTAGACTGTGCCACGTTGTCCAGCCAAGATCGTGGCTAGTAGCAAGTTGTTCTTTGGGAACTACACCTCTGCTCTCAAAAGCTGTTGAGTTTGGTGATTCATCCCATTGAGCCTTCCACATGGTTTCTCTTTGAGATTGAGAAGATGAGAAATTTTCATCTGGTATAGACAGGAAGCTATGTCTTGACTTCAGTCGAGTGAAAGGTGGACCATGGTTATGCAACGGGTGACACTCATCGGTGATTTGTATTAATCGTTCCCGATTAGAGGCGGATGTCCTCACATGTGTTTGGGCTATGCCTGACAGAGCATACAGAGTATGGACTGGTGTGGATGGTATCGTCCCTGTAATTATTCTCCAAGTGTTATTGAGTGAAATATCCACTTGCTTAGCGTGTGTTGACCTTCCCCAGGTGGAGCATGCATACTCGCCGATTGAAAACATGAGGCAATACGCACCCGCAGTGTTGATGGGTTGGCTCCCCACTTAGAGGTTGCCAACTTGGGCAACAGATTATTCCTTGTGGCAATCTTTGCCTTAACATTAGAGCAGTGTGATTTGAAAGAGAGTGTTCGATCCAGAGTGACACTCGAATACCTTGGATGTGGATGGTGCTCCAGTGGTTGTTGTTTCCATTTAATATTGAGAGTTCGTTTTGCCTCTTGATTTTTCAGGTGAAAAGCACAAACTTGGGTTTTAGCTGGGTTTGGCTTCAAGTCGTTGGACTCGTAATAAGCAGTAAGCTGGTTCAGGGCGTTCTCGAGGGTGTTTTCGATCTTAGTGTTAGACCGCTGACGAGTTGTTATACAGGTGTCATCTGCATAGATAAAACGGCTGCATTCACTTGGTAGTGGTTAAGTCATTTGTGTAGGTGTTGAAGAGAAGAGATGATAAAACACTTCCTGGTGGTAGGCCATTGCGTTGTGTGCGCCATCGGCTTCTCTGACCATTAAGTTCAACTGAGAACCGTCTATTTTCCAGCATACTTCGTACTGTATGACAAAGGTCCACGTCATTTGTCATGGTCCAAATTTTGTGTATAAGCCGTTGATGTTGTACAGTGTCGTATGCAGCAGTTAAATCGACAAATGTTGCTCCGGTAATGAGTTTTTCTTGGTAACCATGTTCAATATGCTGCGTCAGGTTCGTGAGTTGTGTTGAGCATGAATGGCCTGGGCGAAAGCTGGCCTATTCTGGGATGAGGTTCTCGCCAATGGTGTTGCTAATCCTTCCAAGTATCATACGTTCAAATAGTTTGTATGTAATACTTAGTTAAGAGATTGGTCTAAAGCTCATGGGGTTGTCTGGATCTTTTCCCGGTTTGAGGACAGCAATTATTTTTGATCGCCTCCGTTGTTGAGGGATTCTCTTGCGGTTCACACAGTCTTGGAATAGGTCCACTGGCCACCCTTTAGTAGTGGGGCCGATATGCTTCAACTACTCTGCAAGAATTCCATCAGTGCACGCTGCTTTGCCATTCTTTGCTTTTCGTCCAGACGTTTTAAATATATCGACAAAGGTACAGTAGTTCTCCAGTGTAGGTGGAATATCGGAGAGTTGCATGTCCACTTGCTTGACAAAACTGGGCCAATCTGCCTTTGTTAGATTGAAACGTCTGCGGAATGGAGTGTCGTACTTTAATTGGGGCACTGATGGATAGGGCAATAGGTCGATGTTGACTGTAGGGAATTGGTTCAAGAACGATTACAACTCCTCGCAAAAATCCGACCGCTCTTGACATCTGATGCGGCCGAGAAGATTTTTAACTCGATGATCGTCTCAATTATAACATACTGCTGCACCGTGAAGATACGACTCACCGATACACAGAATGCGAACCTAACCTCAATCGACGATCGTGCATCTAAGCTGATATATGGCAAAAATTCACAAAAACGAGTGACGTCAACGTATGGAAGAATGAAAAAGCAAGCCTGCAGCATTGTCCGTAAACGTGTTACTGGAAACTTGTGTAGCCTGTTCAGAAACTACTTTCAAGTTAACACGCACGTTCGAGTTACAAGAAATAATAACTTTTCAATAAAACGTCCTAAGATTTGAAGTAGGTCGTCAATCGTTGTATTACCAAGGTTGTCGACTTTACAGTGATATTTATATTATTATAAGTACGTAAAGAGGAAAATTATAAAAATTTTACTAAGAAATTAGGCATGATTTTTAAATAAAATGATTTCAAATAGCATCTTTGAATTTTTAGATTTTAGTAATTAGTTCCTCTAAATTTCTGCTATTCAATTTAGGTTCGTTTTTCAGCATTTCCAGTGTCTTACTATGTGCTGATAGTCTTAGATCAGCCCTAAAGCAGTTTTTTAGCTTTCTATTCTCATTATGTTTTTCCTTTTTCCTTTTTGTTTACTGATGTATCAAAACAGGACTACATTAATAGCAGTTTTTACAGCTTATGTAAAATACTGATGTGTTTATATATGTATATATTGCATATATGTATTGTATCCTGTATAAACATTAATCTAATAATAATAATAATAATAATAATAAATAATAATAAATAATAATAATAAATAATAATAATAATAATAATGATAAATAATAATAATAATAATAATAATAGTAATAATAATACAAACATGATGCATGAGCATGAACATTCAGTCCACCACCCATTCATTTTGAAGTAAGGAATGGCAAGAAATTACCAATGTTGGCAGACTGCACAGTGTTTGTTAATAATGGACCCTTGCCTAAATGAATGCANTTTACAGCTTATGTAAAATACTGATGTGTTTATATATGTATATATTGCATATATGTATTGTATCCTGTATAAACATTAATCTAATAATAATAATAATAATAATAATAATAAATAATAATAATAATAAATAATAATAATTAATAATAATAATAATGATAAATAATAATAATAATAATAATAATAATAATAGTAATAATAATACAAACATGATGCATGAGCATGAACATTCAGTCCACCACCCATTCATTTTAAGTAAGGAATGGCAAGAAATTACCAATGTTGGCAGACTGCACAGTGTTTGTTAATAATGGACCCTTGCCTAAATGAATGCAATAACCATGTTACAATCCAAATGTTGATTTCCATTGCATTTGGACCTCCTTCATGGTGTACATTTATGTCCTGGGTATTGACATTAAACTGCATCCGGTTGTGGAGTTTCGACGTGGGAGAATGAGGTCACCCTTTGCCACAACTACCTCCAGGTCACCTTTGAGCAAGATGTAGTACCTGTTTGCTCTTCCCGAGATCAAGAAATACCGGGTTGGCATTCGGCGGAGGCTAGTCGGCCTTATGGGTAGAGGGGACTCTTTAGCTTTGGGTGATGATGGGCAGCCAAAGAAATAAAGACCATTTTTGAAATTTGGATGGTACAAGGCAAAGAAAGGACAAGGGTAATTTGCCGAAGTTAAAAAATATATAGATCTGTATGCTAATATCATTAATGTTGTTTGTCATATCAAAAGGATTTGTTTACAAGTTCTGGTCCGTAACATTTTTGTAAGTTGCGAAACTGTAAGACTGAAAAGCGCGATCCAAGAATACAGCATCGCTTTTGCCCAACCAAAACTTATTTCTTACATTGGAATATTGGAAGAAAAACGCCATCGGAAAATAAAGACATCAGCCATATTTGTTAACCATTTTGATTATCAGGCGTTACCAGGCTCCAGCTGATGTCCGGCAAAGTCAAAAACTACGTAAAAGCAGTGTTAACGGGACACCATGTTGATGAATCATACTCTCGCGTGACCAGAGCATTTTGACACAAAGGAAAATTTGGAAATTGGTAGTCTCTTGTTCAGCTGCTATACTAAAGTTCACTCTTACGACTGCAGCTATTTGTGGTTGTTTATTGGGATAAGTTAAGATATTTATTGCATGAGAAAGACTGGTAGTAGCAGTAAAAATATTGGACTATATAAAAGATGAAAAGCAAAACAGACATCCTTTTGTATCATCGGTTATTGTTTGACAAAGTTATAGATTAAAACAAGCTTATCTTTCTCCGTCTTCGTTTATTGTTTGTCAAAAGTTATGTAATAGAGTTCATTTTTAGCAATTGTATCTTCGTCATTTTTATTTTCTTTTTTATTCCTAGACCGTAAGAGCGGTACCAAAGACATCGACATACATTACACACACTGTTCACAAGTGAACCTGTCTTCCTTAGAGTTTAGCCCATATATCCACGGTGAAGCAGTACTGGCAGATATAAAAGGAACTGTAGTTTTTTTAAAGCAAGACTTTGAGCATTGTACTGTACTTCGTGAAGTATTTGGAGTAACCCTAGAATGGCAACGGTGTCTTTTTGGTTCATCACCGAGGAGGTTTATCTTACTGCAACCAACCCAAATAATGATGCTGGATCAAAGGGTAGGGTTTGCTGAAGGCAAGTTTTTGGCATTGCTCTTTTGTCAATTCAAATGTTTACCATCAGTAAATAGAAAAATAATCAGCCTTGTTTAGATATTATATGAGTTACAACTGCCTTTAACCTAAGAAGCTGCTATTGTCGCTTCTAGTTATAGTCAAACTTGTACGCAGTGGACACCTCCGGTTCCAGAAAAATCTCCATTCAGTTATTGTCATTATCTTAACTGGGGTCTAAAATACATACTGAAAGGAATTGAGGGAATAAACCTAAAGAAAGTGTACCTAATAAATTTATTCTTAGTAGGTAATATCAAAACATAACTACCATTCATTTATATGGCTTTTTTTGTTTATGTATGGTTATTTCTTAAAGTTTTTGTAAATGTTTCGATTGCCTTGGCATCAGTAGCGGTGACTGCCAAAGTTTCTATCTTTTTTCTACAGGGCGTGGCTGACCCCAGCACTTGTTCTATTTCTTTATAACCCTCCCCATTATCAGTTTCCTTCTGGCTGGTCCGTGAATCACTTGTCGCATCTTGGATACATCATGGGCTTGTTATTTCACGACAACCAACGTGCGCTATGTTAATTTCCTGCCGTGACATTTCCACATCATCGTTAAATGGTTAGTTTTCTTCTGAAGTAAATTCGGTTAATAAAAGCTGAAATATTTCTTGAAGTTATGCATCATTTGGAACCTCTTTAGTTACCCGCTCCTCTTGATAAAGCCGCATTTTTGAAAACAGTTACAAAAACTATTTTTTCTTACTTTATCTCGAGAAACTTTGAGCTATCAGATAGCTTCAAAGTTTGGGACACTTTTAATGGTAGTTGAAGCAGTGATTTTACTATCTAGGGGTACAATACGTCTAACCAAACGTTTCCGAAGCATCACCAATACTATTACTATCACTATGACTATTACTATTTCTATTTCTATTACTATTACTATTACTATTACTATTACTATTACTATTACTATTACTAGTACTATTACTATTACTATTACTATTACTATTACCATTACTATTACTATTACTATTACTATTACTATTACTGTTACTATTACTATTACTAATTACTAGTTCTATTACTATTACTATTACTATTACTATTACTATTACTGTTACTATTACTATCACTATCACTATCACTATCACTATCACTATTTCTATTACTATTACTATTACTATTATTATTACTATCACTATGACTATTACTATTACTGTTACTATTACTATCACTATGACTATTACTATTACTGTTACTATTACTATTACTAATTACTAGTTCTATTACTATCACTATGACTATTACTGTTACTATTACTATCACTATCACTATCACTATTTCTATTACTATTACTATTACTATTACTATCACTATGACTATTACTATTACTGTTACTATTACTATTACTATTACTATCACTATCACTATTACTATTAC
>RDPX01000868.1:0-30549 GCA_003991215.1 Morbakka virulenta
AACGGAAATCAAAAGGTAACCTCGCTTATTGGTCAAATAGCATTTGCTCCGGAGGTGAAAAATAACGTTAATGCAACCACGTCAACTCAATACCAACCTTGAAGACCTTGCCAGGTTCAGTTTATTTTAGTTTTTTTGTAAATTGGGTTCCGATACATTTGTAACCAAATAGGTCAAACCTTACTGCTACTCTAACTTTAGTCGCATGGACGAAGTGTAGCTTTTTTTAGTCTTTTTTGTAGGTATTATCAAGGAAAGCGTTCTGATAAGATTTACAGCCTGATGGCAGCTCCGTTTGTTGCATCCAACATTACTTGTTTTACTCAACCCCTTCATCCTTATTCAGTTGTAAACTCCTCGTTGTAATAAACATTTCTATGAGTGTAGTTTTTTCCAAGGACAGCTGAGTTTTGGCAACCTGGCTTCTGAATGCTTTCCGCCATCACAAAATATGAAAATTCTCTTTTCAAGTGGCTCGGCGTGAAAAAAAGGCTCGGCATGAAAAATATCGATTCTGATGATCAACAAATAAAGCATGAAGAAATAATTTACTTTTTCTACAATATTTTGGGGTATTGTTGATATATTCACATGGTCTTGGGTTATCAAGATCTGCATTTTACCCCAATACAACTCTTTTCTTATTTCTAAATGACTATTGAATATTATTTTCTCAATTAGTCGATAACTGATGGCAACAGGAAGTTGAACATGAGATGGAAATATCATTTCGATTATATTTATTCAAACTTGAAATAAAATAAAGCAAAAAATTTCGAATGTATCCAATCACATTCCAAACTATTTTTAAGTGACACGGTTTTCGTATAAATCACAAAACACGAACTATCTTGACGTAAATGTAATAGCTTTAAACTGCGACTAATGCAAGGCCACGATACTTGTGGCAAGCATTTTGAGGCATAGTAGTACGAGTTAGGGTCGATTACGTTTGACCATTATAAAGTAGTTAAGCTGAGCCCAGGCTTTGAGGTGTGTACAAATAGTGGATATGTTATGAGTAGCTTATCGTGGGCGGTAATTCAGTTGGACCTGCTCTCAATACTCTTACGTGTGTGGTGAGGAAGTGAGAGCTAAAATTGCAAAGACCAATTCACAAAACACGAAATGTAGTCAGGGAATATAAAAGTATCCAGAAACCATCGGGTATTTGGGTAGCTTTATCCGCCATTACATTAGAGGATACAACGATATTTTACCGTTAATAACCAGACTAGTCAGCCTTTAAGAAATGGAAACCAGTGTAGCAGGAAGGTCAGGACCATGATCAAGTTCAGGACCAACCTCAAGTTCGGAAACAAGATCAACTTTTAAATCTTTCTGAGTTAAGTGCCGGTTGACACTTTTGTAAGAGTCCCAATGCTAGAGTATAAAATATGACCATGCGACCAAAGCATCCAGCTTCTTTTCGTTATGAATATGGAAAACTCTACATATTCTAGTATCTTGTACCAAAAACACGCTAGCCTGTTGGCGACAATAAACAAGGTGAAAATGAGCCACTCGACTGTTTTAAGTCTACAGGATATGTTCTCAAAACGCAAGCTCTCTTCATCACCTAGGTTGCTCTTCGCTTGACGGGCAATGACAAGAGATCATACTAAAACATGATAGTAAAAGACAGCATAATATGGTGCACACCAGTTAAATTGACTAAGATCGTCAAAAAACTTAGGTGCAACCACATTCGATCACATTCGCAAATTTAACTGCTGTTGACTCAAGTACCACTAAAACAAAACAAGAGTTAGCCCCACAGTAAGCACCTGTCAATTTACTCAAGGAAAATTACCAATATCACTAACAGCAATGGAGCAAACTAGTGGTAATACAAAGCTATCAATTTCCACAAGATACGAAAAGGAGGCCAGTCGGGATGAGCTGGGGAAGATAGTGTTAAGATCTGAACACTAAAGCCGAGTGTTCTTATATATTTGTAGCACTATCAGAGCACGTACATTGAAAAATAAAAGCAATTAATCTTCGAAAAACATTTACTGATATCTGGGAGTAACTGGCGATAACTAATGATAATCGGTGATATCCAGTTTTGGTTGGGTAGCTTTTGTCATTTTATGATCGAATTCAATTGAACAAGAAAATGTAAGAAGGTACTTTCTTCCACCTCACCGATGGATTAATTGCTGATGCTAGATGAGAAAATTCGTAAATTACCAAACATATATCACAAAAAACCCAGCATATTTCAACTTTAAGTTGTGTACTTCAAGTTGCACTTCGTTTGCCATTACATTTTGCCTTTTTTCCAATTTTAAAAATTTCAATGCAGTCATCCGCATGGAAAAAAAATTAAACAATACAGTCAAACTAGAGTAAGTCGGATCTCTTCGAACCAGACCAAGAGTCTAAAAAATGTGAAGTCGGACTTAAACTTATGTCAAAGCATTTATAACAAGCGAACCGAGGCCGTTCGATTTTTTCCGCATTGAAAAGTTTTGGAATTATGCGAACCCGACCTACACCAGTTTGAGAATAAAATACATGACATATATACCTATGTATACATGGTAAACATTGTACTGGTAATCAATATATCTGGAGAAAAGACAAAGATAAAACGCTATGTCAAAAAAATTAAAGCAACCTATTTACTCTTTTGAAGTGTTTTATCCAGATTAATATACTTACATACTTAATTTCCAACTTTATAACAACAGAGGTAGCCCCAAAACCAAATGACATAGTATGCTGCTTCATAACCCTGTGGTTCATCTAATCATACTACCCAGAGTTTGTAGACTTGTTTAAAATTCACAGGTTGATAACACAGGGCAACAATTTTTTGGGACTCTCATGTTTCTTTAAAAATAAAAGTGTTTCTGGACCAATTTTTCGTGCTGAATCCAAAAATGATATCCATTTGTTCCCACCACGTCCAGTTTTTGCGGAAAAGAATTCCTTTTTTTTACTTAACCCTATTTCGTATGGTGGTTGGCGCCACCGTCTCGATTTTCTCCCGAATATTTTCCAAATGGAACCAGCTGTGAACTCAAAGCTTTTTTACTTTTATCGAGGCATATTTTTACAGTTTTACTGCAATTTTCAAGCGTATGTGATCACCCAGTCCAAGTTTATGGCCGTTTTGTCACTGGACTTTTGGTCAAATTTGGCACTCGTCCAACATGTGATTTTTTTGACTGTGAAATTGATGGCATCATTCTTTTTCATTATTCATTGAAAAATGCATTTAACAAAGTGGTCAGATTCATTTCAGGGCCATTCTTTACAAAAATTTGGTTCATTCTGCGATTTAAATATTTTGGCCAAAATCGCCAAATTCCAATGGCCAATAAATATGATGATGTCACCGATCGTCTGATGACATCATCACCAAAAATTTGTATTTTAATTTCTTTGGAGCATTGTTCTTCTGTCACCTTACCAAGTTTCAAGACTGGAGCTAGAATAGATCCTAAGATTTTAGGGGGCAGAATCCGTGCCCATATATTCGCTGACCAAAAATGCACCGTATAGAATAAGATAAAGTTGGCGCCTGATCTTGTTGTCATATGAAAGAGTATGCAAATAAATTCAAGCAAACCAAACGAGAGGAAAAATGTACAAGAGACATTAGAAAAAATTAAAACAAAATACTTACAAAAAGTTTTTTTAGTTAACTAAGGAAGAAATTTCCTTTTCCTTCACTTCCTTCTGTGTTTGATGTCTGGGCAGTCTCTCTTAATAGACCAGCAGTAATCAGCCATCATATTTACATCCCATCTGCCCTGATATCGCTGTTCCATCACTTTAATATCTTGG
The DNA here is from genome assembly GCA_003991215.1 of Morbakka virulenta. NCBI lineage: Eukaryota > Metazoa > Cnidaria > Cubozoa > Carybdeida > Carukiidae > Morbakka > Morbakka virulenta. The sequence goes on from RDPX01000868.1 coordinate 3,802, forward strand.
TGGAACCGTTCACCTTGTTCATCACTTATGTCACCCAGGTTATCAGGGAATCTGTCCAAGTGGCTGAACAAAAAATGGACCTTAATACTCATATTGCAGCCCAATTTCTGGAATGCTTTCAACATATTTTTGACATGGTCTTTGTAGTCTACAGACTTTTTCTTGCCAAGGAAGTTATCAATAACACTGACAAATGTGTCCCATGCAGTTCTCTCCAAAACAGTCATTGATAAAGGGAACTGTTTGTCATTCTTCATTTTCCTGATTTGGGGGCCGTCAAATATTCCAGCCTTCAATTTTTCCTCACTAAGGCCAGGAAAAGATCGTCGAAGGTACTTGAAACAATCACTTTCTTTGTTAAGGGCTTTAACAAATTGTTTCATCAGCCCCAATTTAATGTGCAGTGGTGGGAAGACTATTTTCTGGCGATCTACTAATGGCTGATTTATGATATTTGACAGCCCAACATCAAGAGAATCGCGATTTGTCCATTCCTGTTGCACCCAATGCTTGTCTTTTGCACGGCTATCCCACAGACATAGAAAGCATGGGAATTTGGTGAAGCCGCTTTGCTGTCCCAGCAAGAAATTTACCATTTTCAGGTCGACACAGATGATCCACTTATGGTCATCGTAGTGTATTAGTTCGAGCACCTTCTTTACGGCTTCATAGTTCTCCTTGGCTGTCACGGAATGGCCAATAGGGATTGACCCATACAGGTTACCATTATGAAGGAGAACACATTTGAGGCTTCTTTTGGAACTGTCAATAAAGAGCCTCCATTCATCAGGGTTGTAGGACGCAACACCTAATTTTGATAACAGTCCTTTGATGTCTACGCAAGTGACAAACATGCTATCTTCTTGAAAATAATGTCTAAATTCCCTGTCCCTATTTCGATAAAATGAAACATTGACACCCGGCTTCAACAGGTGCTTCTCGCTAAGCCGAGAAGCTAGCAATTCAGCCAGTTTCTTTGATAAGCCAAGATCACGGACAAGATCATTTATTTCACTGTGATCAAAGCATTCCATTTGAGTTGATGAGGTCAAACTTGCAGCTGGTATGTCACCAAAGTCAGCATCATCACTGTCATTTTGACTCTCCGATAAATGTTTTATGTCTATGTCTTCACCTTCATGTCTTGTACAGTTCACAGGAAGAAGAGAATGAAAAGATTTCTGGAGGGCATCATCACTAGGTAGCCCATGAAAAATTGGCTGTGGAAGCTCATTTGAATGTGGTATTGGTGGAATTGCTGATGGTACACTAGGGTAAACAATTTTATGCCTATTTTTGGCACTATATCCAAATGTCTTTACCACACAAAAATAACAATCATCAACATGATTTGTTGGCTCTCGCCAAACCATTGGCACTCCAAAATTAAGAGATCGTTTCCCTTCTGTCCATTGACGTAATCTGGTAACACAGGAATTGCAAACTTTGTGTGGAGCCCAGTTTTTGTCCTGATCAGCAAGTAGAACACCAAAGTATGCCAGATATGCCTTTTTAACGAAATCCGAGATTGGCTTTCTTTGAGATGGAAACGTGAATTGTCCACAAATATAACAGAAAGAATTTGGGTCGTTTTTACACCTCCTTCGTCTGCTTGCCATATTCAATCTGCATCACAAATAAATCGCTGAATAATTTCAAGCAGCAAACTATTCACAAATTGCTGAAGACCACTGACAAAGGAGTATTTGCATTATGTTGCCAAAATAGCCTCTCAAGAACAAACTCTGTTGACAGCTGTCACACTAACACAACCGATCCATCTCTTCTCAGATCTCAAGTGGAAACAGGAAACCACAAAAAATGCAACTGAATGACTGACTGACTGAAATGTCACCTTGTTGTAAATACTCAGCCAATTAGCGATAATAGGGAAAACTGCTTGCATACTATGTGAATGGCCCCATGAAAGGATTAACATGGAACCAAAGAAATCCAGAGGTCAATTGTGATTCAATCAGAATATCAGCATCAATTTGATGAAGAAGAAGGGCAACAATCACATTTTAGCCCTCTTTATTGGTTTGAAAGGACATCCCATGACCAGAAGAAAGTTTTTCCCAATGCTAAAGCAGAAAAAACTGGGCGTGATCGGAACAAATGGATATCATTCTTGGATTCAGCACGAAAAATTGGTTCAGAAACACTTTTATTTTTAAAGAAAACATGAGAGTCCCAAAAAATTGTTCCCCTGTGTAATCGACATTGTTGCCATATCTGGACAGGTGTTCCGTCACTTTATCTTGATGTTCTTGATGGAGTTCAGAGATGTTTGAAACTTGATTGGCCCAAATTACACTGCTTCTCGTCAACCTTGGTCCCATCGACGGAAAGCGGCTTGTCTTAGTCTGTTCTGTAGGTGTTATCAGGGTAAGTGTTCTGATAAGCTTTCCTGCTTGGTACAAGCTCAGTCTGTTGGAGCTCGTGTAACTCCTTCCTCTCAATGACTTCATCCTGATCCAGTTGTTTTCCCTCGTTGATAAATCCTTCTATGGTTGTACTTTTTCCCCTCATACTACAAAAATTGGGGAACTTTTTGGGTTCTGAATGTTTTCCTACATCATGATTTAAATTGGACTCAAAAGCAATGTGGCAAAGTATCCGTTTAAAAACCCTAGCGTATGCTTAGGGTTTATATATTACCAAAGTAGACAGATCTGCGCGAAGAGCAAATCGTTTGCGCGGCCGAGAACTTTCGATCTGTAAAATGGTATTATTAAGAAATAGTTTTTAGTCTACAACCGTATAATGTTGATGAGAGAGAATCAAGCAAAATGAACAATACTTGCCTCATGTCAAATATTTGAGTATTCGACTGACTTTTTAAATTTTGTACTGCATAGACAAAGCGTAAGTCAATGCTTAAATCAACGTTACAAAATAATTTTACTATCAAACCAGGCTTTGCGTAAAAATACCATTACATTTCTGGTAACCTTTCTTTTATGTTTTCTTTCACATTGTAATAGAATGTTAGTTCGATAATCATTTCCTTAGCCATTGCGTAATTTCCTGAAGAAGAAAAAAACATCGACATCACCGAATAACTAAACAAATAATTTAAAACAACTACGGAAAGGGTCGAATAAAGTATTCTTCTATGTAAAAAATATTTTAGAACTTAGGCTTTAAAGGTATTGGAAGTTTATACACAAAAAACCTATATAACGATTTTTTAATGCTTAAGAACCATACAAGGGATAAAACAACAAAGTGTATGGCACTGTGAAAAGATAAGAAAAAATGGGGAAAAAGGTAAAGCAAGAAAAAAGAGCAAGAGATAACAGTTGATCTTCGACTTAAAAATATTCAAAGCATATGGTAGGGGAAAGCACTCTGAAGTCAACGAGTTCCACAGCCTTGCTGTTTGAGGGGAAAAACGCATTCATAGAAAGACTAATAACAATAAGAGTAACAAATGCATAAGCATGAAGGTGTTGATTGAAACGAGTCATATGGAGATGCAACATCTCCCTTTGAAGTTTGAAGGAATAAAGCATGTGGTATACATGATATGATATAATATGATATAATGATGATATGATATATGATATATGATATGATATATGATATGATGATATGATACGATGATATGATGTGATATGGTATGATATGGTATGATATGATCTGTGATATGATCTGTGAGGGTCATGTTATCAGTCGTACAAAACTGAAGCAATCTGCAAGACTTGAAAATAATAATACGTAGCTGTCTGTGTTGGTGTTGGTGTTTCTGTGCACGTGTGTGTCTTCTTCTGTTTGTAAGAAAAAGCTCTCAAAAATATGAAAAATAAGTTCAAAATAACAAGCACAATATGAACAGCTATACAATAATTTTAATCTGAAAATATTAAAAACTTTTCACCTACTATTTCGAAATGCAACTGATGCCTTTTTGAGTATTTTGTCAATGGAATCTGTGCAGTACATAAGAAGAAAAAGCATTATTATAGCAATTTGACAAAACGTCAATGTTACATCAACTTTATAAGGGTTGTCTTTGGAAAGCTGTCAACAAATGTGAATACTTCGCACATATGCTTTAGAACGTATCAAAAGGAAGAAAATACTTGAACTGATATTGAACTCTGTGATAAAGCAGCTTGGTTTCTGTTTGCTTGTATTGGTGATGGAACAAGTTAATTTTTCTGTGCCATTGTGAGGCGCTTCCTTAATGACAACTCCACACGGAAAAATGACAATTCCAGTTGGAATAATGACACAATCATTTTTATGTTAGAACAATGACAACTCTGTTTTAAATGTTGGACTAATGACAACTTCAGCTTTATATTAATTTACTTGGGGGCTTGTTGCGTCAAAATAAACCACAAGTCACATTTCAACTAAAGCCTTTGCTTGACACTCTTCCTCAACGTCAGCTATGGTGAAGAAAGTTTATTTTCATATTAACATCTTTGTTGTTATTGCTTTCTATTTTAATACATGTCCGTTAGTTCACAATTTTAATAGCTAATTCTCCTTTAAGCCCCAAAACACATCTTCCCATAATGGCCAATCAAAAATCTCTTTGAATAATAAAAGTTTAAGGGGTTTTTTTTTCGAGATTTTACAGCATTGCTTTGAAACTCTTGGATTAAGTAAGATATTAAAGTTGCGTGCAATAAACTATAGAGACAAAATGTACACATCCCAAATACCTCATGCTTTCCAGTACTGTTTCAAGGCACGTTTAGCATATTCCTCTTCTACAGTACACATTACAACAGGCCTCAAATAAATATTTTACCTTCAATTTCAGCGTCCATTTTCTTTAGCTCAATGGCTGAGGTACATTCCATGAGAGTTTCATTTATCTCAAACATCTTATTAAGGAAGGATGGATCAGAAGGAGAATTGTCTTCCTTAATTTCATAGTTGTGAAGTTCAAGCTTAAAATAAAGGAAATTGTAGCTAAGAGCGTTAACAATAAATACCTACACATTGCAACGCTATTTAAACAAGGCTTAGTACAAAAAAGGATTCAAATATGACTTTAATACTATATGTGTGAATACCTTTGGCTGAAAGGAACTGTCTGGCACAACGATAAATCCCAAGTATACAGGGTGACTACAGTTAACGTATAACACATATATTAAATGTGATATGTGAATAGTGAATATTTACTGTAATACTCCAAAAATAATCTAGCACACGTTACCGATTGCATGCACACGAAATATACAGAGTTTGTCCATACATAATTCTGATTAAGATAATCACAAGCAGCAAATTTCAAAAATTGTACTTGAATAATATACTTCTGATGAAAAAATAAAAAAGGTAAAATACCTAATAATATACAAGAATAATAAAATTTCAATTTTAATTCCATTTTTAATGTCATATATCGATGTTCTGCTTACGATTGGGGATAAGGAAATAGTTCAACTTGAGTACTGCAATTGGAGACCTGCCAAGGAATTCCCTTCAACATCTTCCGTCTAACATTCTTTGAACAATTAGGGTAATGTATTGTACTTAGGGCAATGCGAACGATGCAGAGGAAAGCATGTTATTAATAAAATTTAAAAGTCTGTTAATCATTCTCAATAAAAGAAAGACAGCTTCATATATATAGACAAAACAGTTAGAGAGACAGTTAGATAGGTAGATAGATAGATAGATAGATAGATAGATAGATAGATAGATAGATAGATAGATAGATAAATAGATAGATAGACCGATCGACAGACAGACAGACAGACAGAACAGAACCGAACCGAACAGAACAGTTAGAGATACAGATAGATAGATTTATTACATATCTTCCACTCCAAGAAACAAAAGAAATCGAAAAAATTAAAAATCTTTGTCTAGAGCTCTCAAAAGACCATCTCTAAATAAACAAATGGAGTCTAGACATGGTGTCGCCTGAGCATCAANAAAACAGTTAGAGAGACAGTTAGATAGATAGATAGATAGATAGATAGATAGATAGATAGATAGATAGATAGATAGATAGATAGATAGATAGATAAATAGATAGATAGACCGACCGACCGACAGACAGACAGACAGAACAGAACAGAACCGAACAGAACAGTTAGAGATACAGATAGATAGATTTATTACATATCTTCCACTCCAAGAAACAAAAGAAATCGAAAAAATTAAAAATCTTTGTCTAGAGCTCTCAAAAGACCATCTCTAAATAAACAAATGGAGTCTGAACTATTACAATTGTTTAGACATGGTGTCGCCTGAGCATCAATTAGTCTTATAATTATAATTAACTTTTAATTATACATAATCACATCTCTGTGACTACTAATCTTGTTTATATGTTTTCAATTTTGATAACGTTTATTCACTTGGATATTAGCAATGATGTTGGGTAAATCCCGACGAAAAGTTTTTGCTTAAATACATCTTATGAAAATGAAATAAAAAAACGTGGTTTTATCAGCATAATTAACACATGGCGAATTTATTACCAAATACATTGATACATTAAACGCTTTTCTCAATCCAAACCATTTCATTTAAAATTTGATTTTTTTGAAAACTAGTGATATGTTTAATGCAGCCATATTTATAGTTAGCCCAAGTGGACATTCTACCTTGCCATGCAAACCAACCAACCTATCCTTATTCCTCATCAGAATGATGGTGTATAACACTACTTTCCTCCATACGCGAGTGTGACGGCAAAGAATAACTTCCAAATCATTATTTACGGTGAAATAATGGCTGAGAGTGATATTATTTACCACTAAATAACCTTTTCTGAAAAAAAAAATACATCCCTGAAGAAATACCCTCTACCAAACGTACACCTAAGACTGGATGCGAAATTATAAGGCTCATTGGCTTTAACAATGTGCTTTAAAGCTCATCTTACCTTCAAATACGTAATAACCCGAAAAAAGGGATGAACAAAGGAATGAGCAAAGAATTAACTCAATGGATAAGACCAGAGACCCGAACACTGTATTTCTTCCTTTCTTCTTTTTGGCTTTTAACATCATTTTTTACCAGACCCTGGGCTCTGGCAGCCGATGTTTCCCTTCAAAGAACTTTGTTGTTGAAGTGAAAATTTTTTTAGCTGAATACCCTTCCTGACTTCGACCTATGGCTTTTTTCCCCGCTTTTTTACGGTAGAGTAATCGAAACTGGCACATATTGCTTACAATGCAAACGCATGAACCATTAAACCATGGCACTCATATGTATCTCCTCCGAAACACATCTTATTGAAATTCTAAAACTGGTCGCGGATTAACTAAATTAATCATGATACCCGTAGGAAAACAATGGCAAATAAAAAAACTAAATACTCATTTTCAGTAAAGTAATCAAAATATTGCGCTGTATTTAATATTAAAATAAACAACTGTACTTGACGTGTACACTTCCGTGTTTCTTTAATGGTCTTCAAGTATTTTGCAAGTTTTTTATTTTTGAGCTTGTCAGGCATTGCCTTATGCCAGAGGCATCTGAAAGTTATTTCTCTTACGGCCTTTGTATTTTTGGTGATTTCCTTCCGTTTTTAGTCACATTTCAAAAAAAGAAATCAAAAGTAGCTGTATCTGTAAAATCGACTATTTATGATATTGTATAGTATTACTTACTACTATTAATAGATTTATTAACTCCTTTCATAATAGGAAAACTACTCACTGCTTCTTTCGTGAGTGCAAGTAAAGTGAAGCTAAGAGCAGCCGCTGTGTTGCACCTAAGATAGTTCGCTTAGCTGTCTTCAGACTAAAATATCGCCAACCTCCTTTGTCAGGCCAGATTTTAGATATTAACTAAAAATAATGTAATACAGATGGTGGGGAATTGTGGCTCTGTGTAAAGCTCAGCACTAAATGCGTAATTGGGATGTGTTGTTCAACGATAGGGACCTGGGGAAAGATGACACACCTATGCAAAAGACATGATTGCAAGAATAATCAAGTTCTGAATGAACGTCAACAGCTTAGCTGGTAGATCATATGCCACAGCCATTGACGATGCTTTGAACCCAATTCAGTGGGGTTGGCCCCTTCGATTTTGTAAAAGACTTCTATCTGGGCTGTCTTCTGGTCGTAGACTTTTTCTTTCCATGCCCTTTTTGATCATCTCAATTCTTTTCTTCCTTGCTTTTATTTTTTTAACTTCTCCTTCGATTGCTTGTTTTATTACACTTTCTTCGCTTTTCATCACATTTTCGTATCATCCTAATTTTGCTTCTGTTATCTTTCCAGAAATACTCACAACTCATAACTTTTTACCGTGAACAATTCTGATACTGCTCATCTCGTTTTTTCATTGGTTTTCATTGGGTTTCATCCAAGGTTTTCATTCCATACATTAATATTAGTCTACTCAATCTGTCAGGTACTTTTCTGCCACTTATTACTCTAGTATCTTTAAAATTATTCCAACTACCTTTTACTTGTGCTTTTACATTACTTTCATACGCACCGTGTTCAACAATTACTTAACCTAAACACTTAAAACTTTTCAATCTGTTTAAGGTCTTCTCCCTTTATATATTTCACCTTGATCTCTTTCTTTTATCCTCCTTTACATGACGTCACCTCTGTTTTCTCTAAATTGATCTTAGCACGGTCATAAATTGCAACAGTCATCCAAACCACATATGTTGAAACTCATACTTAAATCCTGCGATAAAAATTAAATCATTTGCGTACAGCAACTCCGGGGGCAAACATCTGCTTCCATTTTCACGGCGAACGAATAACAAATAGTAGGCAGCATAGTGACGAGATCTAAAGTAACCCTATCTTGCTATCAAATTCTCTTGTGCTACAATAGTTCCAACAGATGGTGTGCAAACATAAACTTCAGAACCAAAGAGCCTTTCAGTAATTACTTTCCTTTTAAGACACCAATAAAGTACTTCTCTTGGAATTCTATTACATGCTTTTTAAAGATCCATCAAAGCAAAATAGTATTCCTCTAACAGTTACTCTTGTATCTGAAAACCAACAGAAATTCCACCTACTCCTCCCGACCTCCCAAAAGGCGAAGTTGCACATCATAGATATTAATCATTTTCAACAACTCTGTCTCTACGAGCTTCTTCATTAGCTTCTTTCGCATGATCAAAGTCCTTATGCATCGATTGTTTCCAAATTAAACAAAGTAACCCTTTTGTTTTATGCTTGGGGTCAATATGCTTCTTTTCCGGTCACTTGCCATCCTGTCTCATATACATTTACGATGAAGTTACAAATCTATTCTATTCCTTCTTCAGCAAGTGGTTTTGACATATTACTAACTATTCCTTAAAAAATTCTACCTTTTTTCTTCAGATTTTGTATTGTTCCCCTTACCCCTTCCATTCCAACTGTCTCTTCAGCAACTTCAACTGGACCTATAAAAACAGTTGTCACTACTGTTTTCAAAATCCAAAAGTTGCTTCATATATTGCTTACATCTTTTTCATTCATTCTTTTCTCTAGCTAAGAGCTTGCCTTGACTACCCTTTACCACAAAAAAAATTTACATTATTTGAAATTTGCACTCCAATCTTTACTATTCTTTAATCACATTATTTCCCGGCCTTTCTGCCACCTTATCATACCAAATTTTCAAAGCAGGAGTTCTCACTTTTCCTACTTTTTTTCTGTTCTTTATACATGATTTATCCTGTTTGTCTGTCGGTGTCATCTCTACTTGCTTACCAGTTCAGAAAAGCTTCGTTCTTTATCTTTACTCTCTCCTGCAAACCTATGTTCTACCACAAAGTCTGTTTTTCTACTCCCTTTTCTTGTTTTATCCTTTACTTTTATAGCTTTTTGTTTAATTACTTATTTCATATAACTCCACACCATTCTTGATCTCTTTTTGTCATTTGTTTTAGATTTAATCTCGCTGGTCCAAACTTTATTTAAAGATTTTAACAATTTCATCTGTCAACCTTATACTTAATTTGCTCTTTGTGTTTCGCTCTTCTTGTGCTGGTTTTGCCAATTTTCATACCCGTGAGGGCTAGTCTGTGTTGTGTCACCACTCCTTCTCCATATTATTCCCTACTTTTCCCAAATCAGACTTCATCAGCAAGATAAAATCAATTGGTCTTTGGTGCATGCCACCAGATCAAGCTTTATTTCCTGATAACCGAGTAACGTCTACCTAACTATTTCTGAACTTTTGATACAAAATACTTGATACATCATTATTTTCCTTTTTAGTTCCACTAAAAACAACTTGAAACCCCATTCTGTAGCTCTAAAACTACCTCCTTCCTTGCGTCTCTCCTCTGTACATGTAATATTTTACGACTTGTCTGCCAATTTAGAAGCTCTCCTTCATTTTTTCCAAGTAAAATTGTCCAGTTCTAATATTTATTCTAATTTGCTTCTCGTGTTGCAGCTGTGGCTTCTCCAATATCCCTTGTCCATTTCTCTCACCAGCTGGGGAATATTGGTTCACATAATTTCTGCGGTACAAACTAGCAGTATTCATAGTCTCTATAAACCTAACATTCGCATTTCAAAATGAAGAATTGTGCTTGCTGGATGCTTGTCCTTACGCAAAACACCAGTCATATCCCGCTGGACTGATGTTGGTCACTAAGCAAATGAGCATCTCATAGGGCAGTAGGATGGAAGTATCCTCTAACCACAGACAGGTACTACCAGTCCAGCTCAGTGCAGCCCTGCCACTGTGGTACTGGGGTGCTCAATTTCATGATGTTTGTTACACTACCCAGAACCTGCCTAAAGACCCACTCAACTTCCACAACAATGGAATGACTCGTTTTAAAAAAGGAGAAAGAAAAATTTATGCTCCAACTACCTATCAATTGAAAAGGTATCCTTAATGAACACCAATAAGTTAAATCAAGATTTCCTCCAAGAAAAATTAAGTAAATACCAACATTAAAAACTTAGAAGTTATAATGGTGTTCCTGCAAAAACATGTCACAAATAAATTTACAAAAAAGTGGTTCTACTAAATAAATACGAAATATAATATAATATAATATAATGTAATATAATATAATACAATATAATATAAAAAAAATAATATAAAAAAAAATAATATAAAAATAATATTAAAAAAAAATTATGATAGAGAGTATCTGCTGTCATTTAGTTTGTTACCACCCATCAACTTTGGCCTCAGTTAATTGGCATTCTGGTGGTTTCCATCTTAATGATAGTTTCGCATATCTACATCTATCTTCAATTTTTACATCTGCTATGATATGATATGAAATAATATAATGTAATATATTATAATATAATACAAAATAATATAATATAATTGCTAGTTAAATTGTAGCATGTACGAGCATTTATTTTTTATTTTATCATGGATATACTACAAAAGCAAAGTTCCAAGCAATGTAGGGTAAACTGTATCTTTTCATTTCTATTGTTTGTGGATGTTCATGAAGCTTTGAAAAATAATTCCATGGTATTTATTATTTCACATTATTTCCAAATTTATCAGCAAATGCATATTACAAAGGCTTTACCCAACTTACAACTATTGAATATGTAAGCTGCAAACAGCTAACATGGATGTGTTGTGTTTTCAACCATTGAACAAGAATTTCTGAGTAGGCCTACCAAAAGTTTTACATATTCATGTTTGTTTCATACATGACAGAAAACCCTTGATGTGGAAACAATGCAGTGCAAAATACATAGGTGCAAATTTATTTACTGCTGATTATTTAAGTTATTTTATGTAGCTTTTTCAAAAAACGTTAAGCCACTCATTTACCATGGATATTCCCAACTGGTGTATAATACATTCATGCACAGGAGGGATAAACTGGTCAACCCTTTTTCAAGCACATAAGTATGTCTTGGAAAAAATGGCTTTTAAACATTTACAAGAACAATAATTTCTTAATTTCCTACAAGTCAAAATCAAATTCTGTTACCATGTAAACTCCTCGACTCAAAGGATCCAATAATGTTTGATAGGCTTATTTACAAGTGCTGATTGTTCTGCAGAATGTCCTTGTTCTAACTGAAAAAAATCAAACAAAGTCTGAAAATAATAACTTTTTAAACCTGAAAAATAAGTAACAAGTGTGAATAACCTAAAATTTGATAGTCCATTTTACCAAATGCTGAAAATAAATTAGAACTCTAATTCAGTTTGTAATTTATCTACCAAATTAAAATAAGAACCAACTTGAGCAAACATCAAACACAGAATTTCAAATAAGAATCAAATTCTTACCTTTTTCACAAAATTCATTCAAATTTTCTTTTTTCTGAAACTTGTTTGGGAGGGCACATTAATATTTTGAAGCCACCAAGGATGTGAAATTTTAGGCAAATTCAATTAATACTGGTAGTGACTTCAATGAGATAATGTTGTCCTATTTTTGCAGAAGTTTTGCATGATAACCCTCTAGCCTTTCAAAACTTTATAACAACTATGCTTTAAAAAGCCTAATAGAAACCATTTAAAGCTTTTATTCACACCATATATCATTGCCCAGACACTAGCCTAAATAGCTCTATTAGGTCCCATTGATTCAAGATCCAAGTTTTGATCTAAATCAACCCTGCCCTACCTTCAAATTAGGCTCCCTTACTACTAACCATATGGGAACCCATCTTGCCTGATGCCCTTCACAGTACCAATACTACACCCCAAGAATGTCCATTCAAGTTCAGCCACAGATCCACTTCCGGCAATTTGTTTCCTTCATGGCTGTCATTATCTAGACCCATCTATGTTAAAAAGCATGTCCATCAATCAAAATATGATCTTTTGGTGGAAGAAGTAGAGCTGATCAAAGCAAATCCTGAATAAGACATTTATCTGGCTGAAGAGTGGGAATGAAACAACTGTCTCTATTAGGGACTTAGCACTCTTTCCTAGGGTACAAAGTGACAGTGTCGAGATCCTATCTGACATTGTCATTGAGAGCTGTGGTAATGTCTGCCCACCTGAGGAAACTCCAAATCTCAACAAAATTCTCCTGTTGATAGTTTGAATAATAAGGAGCCACAAAGGTTGACCAAGTTCAAAATGTTCCTGATCATTTTGCAGACACTGAAATGTCATCATTGTAATTCTTGGCACTTTAACACAGAGCCCCATTTTTAAAGTTTATTCTGTTAGTATTTGGGGGTTAAGATTGTTTTATTCTTTCTGTTTTCATTTTAGATGTATACAAATAAAACCCATATTTAAGAACAAGGAAAACATTTCATTTCCAGTGTCAAATATTTGCTTCATCATCATATTCGGTTTAACGTCCGTTTTACATGCTAGCATGTGTTGGACGCTTTCTTGAAATTGACTTCCAAGTTATCCTATCCTTCACCAGGTCTCACTTGCTTGATTATGCTATTTTTCTCTAGTAAGTTATCATGGTATTTTTGTTTAGCCAGTTTTGTTTTGTTGTTAGGGATTTTTCAATCTTTTACATAGCTTGATCAGTCATTTTCATTTTTTGATTTAATGACTCTGCAAAGGAGTTTGTCATGCATGTCAATTTCTGTTTTAATGTCTTAAAACAATAAGGACTTAATTTGGGGTATGTCAGTCAATGATGGTAGAAAGTGAATTTTGGAGATATACTCAAGCCATGTTCACAATGGATGTGGAGTATATGGTTCCCAGTTAAACATTTATTACTCTTCTACAAGAATATTATGATTGTACTTTGAAAAAACTCTGGAGTTAATTGTTCAATAAAGTAATCTATGACGGTTTATTTTCCAAATGCATATTACACAATCATGATCACTCAAACTCAATGGGTAAATGTTGGAGCATTGAATATTATATCAATTCTTTGTTAAGAATACATCAAGTGTCCTTGATTCTTGTGTGATACACATTGGACTATTAATTAGTTGATACTATCCTTATAAGAACAGTATTTCTTTAAGTTCTACATGTTAGTTAGCATTTAAAATTATTAGAATTGTTAGAATTATTGAATACCAAAGTTGACCAAACCATGCTTAAAGCTCAAGTCATGCAACTTGGACCAATATTAACAAAAATTCAAAGTTCAATAACCTTTCAACCATTTGTGCAAAGGAACTCAAAGTTTCTGGGTCATATTTCCTCCAGGAAAGGTTCCTGTGGTAAAAATTTCCTCAAAATCTGAGATACCATTTGGGCACTTAAAAATGTTCAGTAATCTTACCTGGAATGAGCCAGCATCTAGAAGAATTTAGGTAATAACAATCCAAAATCAAATATTGCAAAAATATTGTTTAATAAACAAAGAAACTTACAGCTGATTTCTGTGAAAACTTGTCTGGATGAAGGCTGGTCTGCAAATTTCGGTATTTCTTTGTCAGCACATCTGTATTCAGGTTAAAATCCTCAGAACTACAATGTAAAAATGCCTTATTTTATGCAAAGTTAACAAAGCAGCCATACTGTAGGATTCAAACAAATATAAAAATTGTGGTGTTAGATTTGGTTAAGAAACTGTCTTTTATATACCTCCACCTTCATGTTTATTGGGTTTTACCACTGCCTACTATAGAAATACTATTCTCAATTTAAATGCCACTGTTGGTTATTTGATTTATTGATAAAGATAAATAAATAGATTGCAAAATAATAGACGGTTTGATAGATGAATAGTTGGGCATATATATATATATATATATATATATATATATATATATATATATATATAGAGAGAGAGAGATATATATATATATATATATATATATATATAAATAGATAGCTAGATAGATAAATAGATAGATAGATAGATAGATAGATAGATAGATAGATAGATAGATAGATAGATAGATAGATAGATGGATAGATAGATGGATGGATGGGGGGATGGTTGGATAGATGTATGCATGGATCAATCCATCTATCATATATAATCATTGTTGGCTATTAACTATAAAACTTTATTCCAAAATATATAAAAAAGTAAATAAACTGAACTTTTTATATATCACATGGCATATCATTTCGTGTATATCATACCATATGTAAACAAAACAAATAAACAAATGTTTCATATAANAGAAATATAGAGATATTAAAAAAATAGACAGGTTGATAGATATATAGTTGGTCATATATATATATATATATATATATATATATATATATATATATATATAGAGAGAGAGAGAGAGAGAGAGAGAGAGAGAGAGAGAGAGGGAGAGAGAGAGATAGATAGATAGATAGATAGATAGATAGATAGATAGATAGATAGATAGATAGATAGATAGATAGATAGATAGATAGATGGATGGATGGGGGGATGGTTGGATAGATGTATGCATGGATCAATCCATCTATCATATATAATCATTGTTGGCTATTAACTATAAAACTTTATTCCAAAATATATAAAAAAGTAAATAAACTGAACTTTTTATATATCACATGGCATATCATTTCGTGTATATCATACCATATGTAAACAAAACAAATAAACAAATGTTTCATATAACACAATCATGGTTAACAATTAAGGATGAGGCTTCATTCTAAAATGAAATATCTGAAATATCATACTAATGTAAATTGCCTAGTAAACATTCCAAGTGAGGTTTTTTGGAAAAAATCAATGAAGGGGGCAGGAAATGTGTGAACTCTTTATAGTACTATACTCAGCAATTCTTCAATCAAAGGAAAAATATATACCACTGCACAAGCATTCATTGAGCATACAAATGTGGTGACAAAATACTGGGCTTTTAGTAGGCAGTGGTAAAACCCAATGAACATGAAGGTGGAGGTATATAAAAGACAGTTTCTTAACCAAATCTAAAACAGGCTATTGTACAAAAACACAAATAGTTTGCATATAATTATACAACATTGTAAAATATTTTACTTTTTCAATATTCAGATAATTAGACATGTAAATGACAGCAATCGCCACAAAATCAGAATTTAGTTGAAGAAAGCAAGTCCCTGCACTAAACTCTTGTGTTTCTCAACAAGGAGCTTGGAGCTTGTCCACCCAACCTGCCTGTAAATGACCACAAAAAAAATCATGGAGTGTACAGCAAAATTGATAAATATTGGCTATACATTTGCTCTTAATCTGCAACACCCTTTAAAAAGTTTCAAGCCCTTAGTTAAGTGTCAAAGAATGAGTAATGTCAGGCTCATGGGTCATCCCATGCCAAGTCATCCTGGGCATTAAGCCTCTATCTTTAGACTTTGTTAATTTTTTTCACCATACTGAGATAAACTAAAACTAAGGATAACCCGATAATATGAGCTTCAAACTCCTACGGAAAGCCCATCTTTTATGATATCAAAATATGCTCTGTGTGGTGTTAAGACCACACTGAACAGCTATGTTGTGACATTGCCCCCTACCTAACAAGTTGCATAACTTTAGATGCAGTGACCAACATTTGATAAAGCTTTCCGATCTGACAGTTTTTGAAACAAACATTTCAAATATCATCTACAGAAATGCTAAAAATGACTGAAATGTACCCAAGCTGGACAATGAAAACACTGTGCCTAGTTTTTTAAGGAAGCAAATACCTGGTATTTTCAAGGTTCAAAATAATGATTGATTAAAAACAACTTTGATTTTCAGAAACGTCTGAGCTGAAACTTTAATAAATACTACAACATCAACTTGCATCTTTTATCTACATGCCCAAATTCTATCCTGAAATATGGTACAATTTAAAAAACCCCACCACAGAATGCCCTTTTACCATTCTAAATTAACTATTAATCTACATTTGCATTTTAAGCAAGTCTTCAAAGAGATAATGGAGAGACACTTATTGACTTTAAAAAGTGCCCTTTGTCCACTTAAGATATATGCCAGATTGATTAAAATCATTTCATTACTGTGGATTTAACAAGCTCATAAGGAAATAAGATGACAGAAGCAATAACATAATCAAATACATTTCTCATGATAAATTATTTATTGCACCCACAGTCAGCTGTATATCATTCTTAGAGATAGTGAAATGTTGTCCTGACTGACTGTGTGCTTGTATTTAGACTTTGAAAAGTATTATAATGAACTTCAAATATATATCATCCATTAAAGGTAAATAAAAGTTTTATCCTCTTTTTATCAGTTTTTCAACAAAGAAATTTCCAGGTACATTGTTGTAATTTCATATGGAAAAATACAAGGAAAGAAAATCTGATGATACCATTTTCTGAAGAATGCAATTTTGGCTATATTATAACAGAAGACTGCCACAGGAAATTTAAACAATGGATTATACCAATGCCAAAATGTTCATAGGTTAACCAGACTATTTTCAAACACAGAGCTACTAGTAATGAAAAAAAATTGAGNTGTCCTGACTGACTGTGTGCTTGTATTTAGACTTTGAAAAGTATTATAATGAACTTCAAATATATATCATCCATTAAAGGTAAATAAAAGTTTTATCCTCTTTTTATCAGTTTTTCAACAAAGAAATTTCCAGGTACATCGTTGTAATTTCATATGGAAAAATACAAGGAAAGAAAATCTGATGATACCATTTTCTGAGGAATGCAATTTTGGCTATATTATAACAGAAGACTGCCACAGGAAATTTAAACAATGGATTATACCAAACACAGAGCTACTAGTAATGAAAAAAAATTGAGCAGAACGACAATTTAAAACTTTTGGTGATGGATTTAAAAAACAAGTTAAAAAGTCACAGTGTTTATGGTAAACAAATAAGTAAGTATAAAGGTTGTCCTCCTGTGACTGTTGAAATGGTCACTCAGTTGACATCAAAGGGCATGCATGCAATTCCCAATTGTCAATTGTATCATTCATGCTGTGAGATGTTTTAAAACCTGATGAGAATGATTCAAAGTATACTGATAAATCAAGCAACCAGAACACAGTGATCATGGTGAAAAATCACAGAAAAAGATGCTCTGAAGAAAGTGTTAAACCAGAGTCTGAGTTTACTTGGTATCTCTCCTCTGAAAACACATGGCCTTGCCAAAAGGACCAAGTCAAATACTGTTAAAAACAAACTGGAACAAAGTTTTCAAAAACAACAATATTATTACCAAAGTTTATGATGCTTCCAAACATGATTGGCTCCTGATAATGTATAACCAATCAAATGTGATGTTTTGGATAAAGCAAGTGATTTAGACAGAGTTTTCTATGTTGTGAAGGAAAAATTTGTTGATAAAACTGTGAAAAGAGAAAAAAATTCAAATTTTAACCACAGCTTCAGAAAGTTGGTCAAGCACCAAAGTTGAAAGCTTTTTCAATGTCTGACTATATAGTAAGAGGCTTAAAAACATATCAAAACTTTAAGTATTCTTGAGCTTCCTGGTCCAATGAGTGGGTAGAAATTAGCAGAAGCCATTAAACAGGATGTTATCCATTTTTATGAAGATGTCAAGTATTCCTGCTGAATGGAAGTGTCAAATGATTACGTGAGCTTAGGGGAAAACGTTCATGAACAAAAATGATTACTTCTGTGTCACTTTAATGTATTAGATACCACTTTCACAGAAAATTATCTCACTGCAAAAATTGGACTTATAAAACTTGGCAGCCCAAGGCTTAAGTGGTGTATAACTCTTTTGCCAGGCACTCATTTGTATATGTACACCAAAACAACAAATTGTTACAAGAAGCCTTTTTCCCTACCATCAATGGATGTATTAAGAGACACCATTATCAGCAGGGACGAACATGATCCTAATGATGGTACAAATGCATTAGAAGTACACAGATTGGACAATGATTACAAAAAAATGATTCAAATGATTGTTTTGATTGAAGAAGTATTGAGTGCCTGGCAAACCACAGTGAAATGTGTCCTAGTTTCAGAAAATTTTAGTAATTTGTGGAAGAGATGTATGCCAAATATGGAATAGATGGTGATATCACATACTCAGAGTGGAACAGTACAGATCATACTACTTTTCATAGCTACACTACTTCTATTGATGAATTTGTTGAACTACTTGTCTAGTTGGTTGACAAGCTAACAACTCATTCCTCAATTTCAAAAATTCAGGGCAAATAGGCTACTTGAAAGTCCAAAAATTGAAAAATATGATACATCATGCATAGGCCTATTAGATTTTCTGAAAACTACAAATACAAAGTTCATGATGAAGTCTACAGATTCTATTAGAATAAGGAACAAAGTACTCTGCACCCAGAGGTATTGAATCCCAAAAACAAGCAAAATGAATTCCAATTCCCCCTCCTTGTTTTCTGTCTGATGACTTAGAGCATGATACAAACTTTGTTTATGAGTTCCACGGACTGACCTTTGAGTACATTAAAGGTAAAATGCCAACTGCTCACTATGTTGAATATTTCATTGACGGCTATGATGGAAAGTATTCAAACTTCAAAAACTTTGTTTATCTCTCTTACCAAAAAAATGACTTTGGACTAGATGCTAAGTGGTCTGAATGGTTGCACTAAATGCATTGTTTATGACTTCTGTGAAAGAGAATGATTATGTCACTTGTGTTTTTTGGAATTTTGTGATGTAAAAGATGTTTATTGAAAATTTAAGCATCCCAATGGGTACACAGAAAACATCTACTGGCCTTCTAAGGATAATGAATCATATGTTCCATTCAGCAAAAAACACTAAACATTCACACACCAAACACACTACCATGGTCAGGGTGACATTACACTATCTCTAAGAGTGATATTCAGCTAACTGTGTCCTGAATATCGGTGATTTTTTTTTCTGTATACTTATTTCCTTTTCCTGGGGGTTTTTCCTAGCTTCTTGCCCAATCTCCCTGATACTTGGAATAAAAATAACTCAAAAAACATTGATTGCCTATTTTCAGGAAGTGAATTCCTGGGTGTAAAAATGTGTAGCTGGCCTGCACACTGCCATCATACCCTGCAAGCACTCTTGTGTCAGCAAATATTGAGAGCACTTATCTGAAAAACAATGCTTTAATTTTCCCTGATTTTTGCCAAATTCCTGAATTTTCCATGATTTTTCTTACAAAAGCATCATTCCCTGGATTGTCCAGGTTTATCAGCTTTATGGACACTCTATTTTGTGATTAAAATATATCACTTAAGAAAATGGTCATGACTGCTACCACATCTGAGTTTGTTAAATGCACAATAATGAAATGATTTTAATCAATCTGGCATTTTTCATATGTTGACATAGGCCAATTTATTAAGTCAGTCAGTGTATCACCATCATCTCTTTGATGACTTGATGAACTCTTTGACAGCTATCCTCTTAAAAAACCTTTTCTGAACACACATTTGCATTGCTGGCTTGAAAACTTCAAGGCAAGCCAGAATTTGAAAACATCAGGATAACATTACAAGTCCTAGTATTAACATAATAAATAGAATATATATAAAATATATTATATATAATACTTTTCTCCTTATTGTATTATTTATAACACTCTGCATTTATGTGTTTATGTATTGAGCACTGTACAATGGATATAATATACATATATATATGGTCTTCATAAGTAAATGGTCCCATTTTCTGCTTTTAGTACACAGGATGAAAAGTTCCAATCTCCCTTTCTCAATATAAAGATACTACAGTAATGAGCAATTTTCCAAGTTTACGCATTGCAAATGTGAGGTAAGTCTTCATAGAGTCATGACCATGGTGTAAGTAAAGTAGTGTAACATGGAATAAGATAGTATAGTATACTACAGTATTGTACACTGCAGTGTATAACTTGTACTGTATAATATACATAAATTAAGTCTATAACTGTTACACAGTAAGCTTAGTAATAGCAAACAATGCTTTGCAACACTGAAGAATAAAATATTACCAGTTCATAAGGCAAAAGTATGTTACACTTGAATCGACTGGCAAAACTTTTGAACAGGAACTGCAGAAGAAAAGGCCACTCGTTTCATTTTCCTTATAATACTGCCTTTCTCCGCAACTCCAGCAAGTTCTTCCGGAAGTGCTTAAATAACGTGTAACATTAACTGATCTGCTGGGCATCCGGTGAACCACCAATCTCCTCTGTAAATGTCTCCTTGCATTGGCTAATTTATTATTTGAGTGATGAGATGATTGTTCACATCCTAGCAAAGGCCGGATAGTTGTCAGAGTCCATGAAGTATTGAAAATGGCACTATAGGATCGAACATTTCCGCAATTGACTACAGTACATCCAGGGGCACAAAGGAAAATGTTAGTACTCTTGGTACCTCTTCCAAGTTTGTTAATGCCTGTTGATAATCTTGTAAACATTTTTCGCAAGAGATGTCACAAGCAGAATGGAAATTAAATTAGAGCTTCACACCATGGTTATCGACCGCTGATGGTTCAGACTTTATGTACAGGTAACAACATGAAAAAGTGTGGAACAACAATCACAAACACTGCCTGTTTGCAGCATGGAAGATGACCAGACTATGCTGTGTATGTTAACTACTGCTACCCTTCTGTCGCAACAGAGCTGATGTTTATTTAAAAAACGAAAAACGATCAAATTATAAATTGATACATTCTCCTTGTGTGCTCTGAAGTGTTATTTTGAAAAAAAACTCCTGAAAGTACATATTGTCTGAACACGGCTGCTCTTGAGTTACCTAACTTGAGAGAATTTCAAAATTCGTCAGGAGCTTGTTAATTATTCTAATTATTCATGACAATCAAAAGCTGCGGAAGAAAAATTATATCCTCGAGAATATGGAAAAGCACTACATTTGATTAGCCTAAAGGCGTGGAAGAAATTTTCTATACTTTCACAAGAAAAGAAAATTACGAGAAAATTACAAGAAATATACTTTCACAACACTATATCTATATACTTTAGATATGCATGGTATGTCACCTCTGTCGACATTACAATGATGTTATCGTGAATACAAGGTGCCGACGATTTCCTCCAGAATACATTTTTCGTTCTCCGACATCGTTTTTTCGTTTTAACATGAATAATAAATGAGCTTTTGACATATCGATACCCATTCTGGCAAGAACGACAGATGTTAACATGCCTTGTGCCCAGACGGTGTCGCTTTGATGTAATCCTGTACATTTGTTGACTTTAACCCTTTTTCTATTCAGGGAAATGGTGGACAAAATTTTCCTTGTGCTGTTCAGCAGTGCGATCGGGCGATGGTTTCCAAGGGGGCCTTGAGTTTTTTTTGGCTTCGATATGGTGATCAAGATGCCTTCCCCCAGCGAATCAATCGGTGTATGTTGAGCAAAGGCTGAGTTGAATATATTGGCGAGTGGAGCCGCAACGATTTCTTTACCGTACTTAAATAGCTCGTTATTTGTGTCATCAGGAACAGCCGCTTTACCATTCTGGAGGTATTTGATGGAAACATCTATTTCCGCTACAGTGATCGGTTTATTGAGAAGTCTTGGATTTCCCTCAAATGGTTCTAGTGGGACGTCAGTATCATCAGTGAATTATCGTTGGAACCATTCTTTTATTATTTTTGCTTAGTTAGTATCTGAGCCCATGAAGTTGCCTTCTTCATTCTTGACGATGATGGCTGGTGTCGGTTTCATGGTACGAAGTTTCTTTGCGGCTTTGAACATTCTACGGCTGTCATCAGTAGATGCGATTTCATCTACCAGGCTGTCTGCTTCTTCTATAGCAATGTTTTTGAGTCGTTTGTTGATCTGGCGTAAGATATCGTTGCGTTTCTTGCGGAGCGTGTTTTGGTATCTCTATTTACACCTTTTTGGAAATTTTTAGGCGGAGAGATTTTTGTTGTTCCGATAATTCAACAGCAGTCGGATCCAGTGTTTTAGATTTTTTGCTGTATTTGACTGTGCCGGCTGCT
The DNA here is from genome assembly GCA_003991215.1 of Morbakka virulenta. Classification (NCBI taxonomy): domain Eukaryota; kingdom Metazoa; phylum Cnidaria; class Cubozoa; order Carybdeida; family Carukiidae; genus Morbakka; species Morbakka virulenta. The sequence goes on from RDPX01000868.1 coordinate 26,492, forward strand.
TCTTTTGCAGACATTTTTATACATGTGAGCAGATTCGAGAGAGCTTTGTTGGAATTGGGATCTGTAGGTTTTTAATCCAAATTAGTTTGCAAGAGCCTTTGGTAATTGTATTTGATATCGGTGTTTCTGCGTATGTTTTCTATGTTGATTTTTTCATTGGCGGATTTCTTTGGTGGTTGCTTATGGACCAGATGAAGTTGATTGATTCTTATCCTGGAGACTACTAGTTTGTGATCCGAATTGGTATCTGTACCTCCGTATGATCGAGGATTTTGTATGATAGCGGTTGCTGACTTTTGGCACAGGATATAATCAATTTCATTGAAGACCGGTTTCGTGGCTTTAGAGCCTGTCTCACGGTTTTTATCAGCGATGTGGCCTATCCATGTGGAAGTATATCTTGCATTGGATGTCAGGGGTTAGCCTTTAGGAGGGGGAAGTCTGACAAAGATTCAAAATTAACAGCCTTGCTCCAAGTAAGAAAGAATGATGTCCCAGAATTAGCAGCTTGGCAAAATAGAAGCGAAAAGTACAAATGGCTTTCACGTGATGTAATGGATGAAGTTCTACAAGTGGTCAGCTGTTGATTAAAGTCAAAGAGGTAGAATACTTTGGCATTATGCTGGATGAAATCTCAGAAATATCCTCCAAAGAACGAAATAAATATGATTTCAATGCTGATAAGTTACTTTTTGATTCTGTGCAACCGAAATTACTTGAAGTGAAATAAAATTTTAAGGATTATGTTGGCCCTTTTTATGAGGATGCAATTTTTAACCCATAAGTGTTGTGGCTAGTGCTGCCAGGGCTACAAATATTTAAGGATATGTAGGAGACCTTTGTATTAGAACGAAGAAGATAGAAAAGCGAGCAATAAACGTACACTGTGGATCACACAAATTGAATTTGGGTCTTCAAGTTCCCATAAGCAACAACAGAGATACAAGAGATGCGATGGCAGTATTGTCAGATTTAATACCACTTTTTGTGGCCCTCCAAAACGACTTGCCTAGTTTGCACAGTATTANCTACAAATCTTCTTAGCACCATAGGTGAAGACATAAAAAACTCCGTACTGGGGCAACTCTGTACCAGAAAACAGCTCCAGAGTCTACGGGAAAAGGCAAGAGAGAAGAAGAACTGGAAACATTTCAACGAAGGTCTGGTTGCATCTAAGGGATGTCTCCTTTTGAAGTAGTAAGTAAGTTAGTAATGAGCTCCTTTTGAAGACTCTGCTAATTTCCACTGGTCTCACTCAATCTCACTTCAAACTTGCCTTGATCTCGTTCCAAACACGAAATTTTCTTTCAGCAGGAGTCGTTCACAAAACCGAAAGCACCTGCAATACCGACCTCTGTACATGGAGTGGATGCCACCCAATTTTTTTAAGGTAAAAACTTTAAGAAGTGATATTTTTTCTAATTAACTTGTTGGATAGGAACTGTTCAGCAAGATAACCCGCAGCACTTACAATGCCTAGAAGACAGTCTTTGAACGTGAGACAACAATTACAACAAATATTTTAGCTCCTAAAGGTTTCCAGTTTCAAGTACCATATCATATCCTATCATGATATTCATATGACTTTTGGCCAACTCAAGTGGTTGAATAAATAAAGTAAATTTTGAAAGTCTTTAAATCAAAATGGTTCTCCGGATTCCAGCCATTTACTAAACAGCTTTCATCCACTAATCGAAATATTAATTGTTTGCAAAAATTTTCCCATTTACAATTGAACTTAAGGGACCTATTTACTTTTTGAAGTTCTTCAAAATGCTGAAAAAGTCACATGATACACATGATTTTAATCTGAGATATTTTAGTCCTATTTGTACTTTAATTTCAGGGACTTCTTTTGGTGGTGAGTGTTTTAGAGACTTCTTACTACTTGGCTAAAGCACGTTTTTAACTGAAAGTAATCAATTATCCTTACTATGCTGTCTACTTCGCTTTCAACATTGCATCCTTTTTTTTATCCGATTATCCATTATAATTGCCAATACACTCCCTTTTTCACCCAATGTAAGGCTGGAAGCCATTGAAATCCAGAAGGCTATTTTCTCTGGCTTTTCCTCTTTGTACTTTTTAAATCTTTTTATTGATTTTTTTTTCTTTGTCCCAAATCTATCTTCATAAACATATACAAACATAGTAAGCCACCAACTAAGGAGAAACGAATTGGGAGCAATACTTTCATGGAAGTAGTTGAGGCTTGAGCCAGGAACCTCTTAGGTAGTAATTTGTCGATTTAGCTACTTGGCTACTACTGCTTATGCAAATTGGTGGGAAAAAAATATTCAACTTTCCCAACCAATGGACTAAGAATTATTTTTTGTTTGAAAAGGAGATTCCTAGTTGTACTTACATGTAAGCCTACTGTACTTATGATTAAAAAGGGAACCATTTTAGACCATTGAGATTCAAAGCATTGCACGTACAGCAAGGGTAACTGTTGGGAACTGTTAAGTTGCAACTTCAGAAAATAAGAAATTAATAACGATAACTTCATGGTGGCAATTTTTCCTGTTATAAAGTTGCTGGCATTCTAATAAAACAGTTTAATGCTGAATTCGTTAAAAAATGCATGGAAGTCACCAATCACATATATTTCTTAAAAAGCTATTCGTGGTAAAAGGTGCCTGTCTATCGTGGCGAAAATGTTGCTGGAGCTTAAGAATTGATGTAACAAGTAGGCTTTAAAAAATAAGAAGAAAGAGTTAGTTTGTGTTATCTCTTTTAGATAAAATTACTGACGTAATCAACAGAGTTCTCCTATCACTATTTATTCGCTGCGCCACTGAAAAATTCTTATTATAGAAGACTTCATTAACAATAACAAAGAATAAAACGACCAGACCAGACATTCTGAGGTGTTTAATGATGCACTAAGAATGTCTCTGTGAAGATGAAGAACTCTGTTAATACCGTTGTGGAAGCAGCCATCTTTATTGGCACTCATCTTTATTCCCAGTCACTTTTATTCCTAGAGACTAACGGAACTAGTGACGGCCCAACCCATCATTAGTTCCGTTAGTCTCTTGAGGGTACCAACAGTAACTTTGCTAAAAACATCTCGTAGTTTTTATTTTATACTTCTCTAAGAGTAATTTCTTGTGTGTTTTGATGATAATTTTTAGAAAGTACTTTTATTGCTTAACGATATTTCTAACCTTTTATAAAAATTTCTGTCCAATTCTGATAAAAAAATTTTACTTTAATTTCTCCTGTGTATATATCTTTTCAACTGTGATAGTTAATTACTAAAATGTGTCTGAATTTTAACGGTTTGAATAGCCCTATTCCTATGAAGACCATGTCAGGCACAAAAGATAATGACCAAAAGAAAGGGATGATATTCACGTACTAGCATCATCTTATAACATACTCTACCAAATATTTGTTAAAACAGATCAAGGCAAAAAAATTCAGTTGCTGTGTCTAGTTAAACATCCATGATTTTATAAAAAGAAACACAACAAAGTTCATTGTACTTAGTAAAAATCAGAAATAAGTCAGGAACGGGTGGTTCCTCCACATCCAGGCAACTTCATTCGTACAAATGTTTCGTAGAAAATGGATTTTCTAGTTGGAAAAAGGCCCTGAAAACTTTTCTGCGGCATGAACATTTCAAGCTTCATAGAGCCTCTACGGCAGTGGTCAACTATAATGATGCCCATGTATCAGTTCAATCAATGATAGTGGAAAAGAAGAGCAAATGAAAAAAAAGAGAATTGGATTGTGCCAAATTTTAGAAGTATATCTTGCATTGGATGTCAGGGGTTAGCCTTTAGGAGGGGGAAGTCTGACAAAGATTCAAAATTAACAGCCTTGCTCCAAGTAAGAAAGAATGATGTCCCAGAATTAGCAGCTTGGCAAAATAGAAGCGAAAAGTACAAATGGCTTTCACGTGATGTAATGGATGAAGTTCTACAAGTGGTCAGCTGTTGATTAAAGTCAAAGAGGTAGAATACTTTGGCATTATGCTGGATGAAATCTCAGAAATATCCTCCAAAGAACGAAATAAATATGATTTCAATGCTGATAAGTTACTTTTTGAT
>RDPX01000087.1:0-12436 GCA_003991215.1 Morbakka virulenta
AATTTTACCAAATACATGGAAAAGATTGGGATTGAGATCAACATTGCCGAAGTCCAGAAAACAACACTATTAGGAACAGCTAGGATTCTGCGAAAGGTATTAGAGCACTGAAAGGGAAAGACTATGATGAGAGACCTTTGGTTACTGGTTGTAACCGGCTCTCTCGCACACAGAACGGCTTAAGATCAGCCAGTGCATTAGTTACAAATTGAAGATAATAATAATAATAATAATAATAATAATAATAATAATAATAACAATATTTACCTATTTTTTACACTTGTGTTTATCATGTTTTTTGTTTTTTGGTATCTATTTTCTTTTATCGTTTAAATATTACTATGTGCGTGTTGTTACTTACCTGACATTTCTCAGGAGCAGAGGATACTGACAACCCCTTCCCTGGGCTAAGGCACGCCAACAACCTTTGTTTGCTCGACATGGTGGTCCCTATATTGTCATGGCAACAATTGTTTTCGCCCTGAGGGTGCTTCCTAAGTTAATATTTACGTTATTACTGTTATTAGGGAATATACTTTACGACTACATTGTTATAGATGTCAGCTGAATTTCAATAAATATTGCAATTTTGATTGGGGAAAAACCTTATCTCAAAACTTCAACAAAATTGAAACATGAATGAAAGAAGTAAAGGGCTGTGGTCAAAAACAAGCTCACGAATGATAATTCATCTGAGATACAAAAACAGTATTAGAAATGGATCTTCATGTGAATATAAAAAGAGAAAATAACCAAACTTCCATACGGTGCATTTCAGTAAATAATTTACAAATCGTGCGTAAATGTCAAATATCCACTTATCTTATTTAATCTTATGAAACACTTATTAAAGCTGTAAAGCCCATACTTACAGTAGCTAGCTTGAATTCATAGATATAGCTTTAAACACAACTTCTCTTCAATTAGCAGGGGTTACCTTAGCTCAAAATGTTGTAATAGGTACAAAGTATGTATAAGCAATAATGTGAAAAAGAGTTTGAATTCAAAGAATAAAATATCTTGGGTTACGAATCGGTAACATATACAGAAGTAGCGAACGTGGGTTTTTTTATGTTCTTGACACAAGTCTCACGTTTTACCTCGTGGACACAAACCGTGCCAAAAGAAAGGTAGATCTAATGTTAATTTATGTACGCTAAAATCCACTAAATTATGCTAATTTACATAACAAGCGCAAAATTAACTGAAATATGCAATTAAAGCCAATTTTGAATTTCTTTCACAGGGGCATAATAGGCACTCATGGCACAGGAAACAAAGAGGCTACTTTTCCGTACGCAAAGTTATGCTAATATATGAAAACTTTTCTAAAGCATTCTAATCAATGTTAACATTAACCACTAAAGTAAGTAATCATGCAATCTTTGATTTACGTAATGGCATAAATTCCTAAAGTTCACTCATAGGTTGTTTTTCTAACATATTTCGAGCATTGCTTGGGTATTTCTTCATGGCACATTAAACTTGAATGAGAAGCCATGGCTTTATGGTTACTGCAGTTGCACAGTTACCAAGAGGTTCCAGAATCGATTCCCTTAGCGGTCGAGGGGAATTTGGAACTTTACAAAAGAAAAAGCCATTGGTTGACGTCAGGAAGGGCATTCTGCCAAGAATTTCCTCACAGCCAAAACAAAATGCCCTCTGAAGGACACCGTCTTGGCCCCAATTGCTGGGGGAAAACAACCTTAAACCTAAAAAATACAACAACATATTGGACATGAAACTGCTTCAAGTCAGTGCTGTGTTATCCCTAAAGTTTATTCAATTTGCACCACAAAGTGTTTGTTTTAATTTTTAGATGGAGAACTGATGATCATCTATCGATTTACAGGAAACAAAATTTTATGAAAAAGTAAACAAATCTATAAACTTTAACTGATAATAATTGATTCTTACAAGATTGTCGTCTGCAACTGTTGCCAAGACACGCCCGCCGAATGAAAAACAGCAGTTCTAAAATAAAAGCGTAAATTGCGCTAAGAAATTCAGAAAAAACATTTTTTTTAAGTCAAACGGATATTCAGGAGTGAAAACAAGGAAGATCGGCAATTGTTAGGGATTAAGTCATAAAGCCGTGTCCCTGACGCGTATCTTAAGAATTCTCTAACAGTGGCAAAGGTTAAGATAGCCAGCGACAAATTATTGGCACACACAAAGTTGATCTGGACATTTTACACAAGGTTTTTTACATCCCAAGGAAAATGGCACGCGTAGAAGACAATTAGTTTGGGTGCGATTAGTATTATTGCTAGGGAAACTCACTTGAAATGACACCGCCAGACGCTTTGGCATCAGGATTAATAGTTTGATAAGAATCGAGAAGAATACTTAAATCACCTAAGCACAAACGTGCGTATACTTCTTATCAAGTTTGCCGTGATTCTTATACTATTTAATCGAAACAATATTGTATTTAAGACAATATATAAAAAGCGGGATATTTGCAAATGTACGTTTATTCTTTTCCCCTACAAGTTTCAACTGAATTTATTGACACAGAAATATTTTTTATTTTAATTAGGCTTTTGTGTAAACCGTTTCGAGTGTAAGTTTAATTAGGGCTTATAATATTGTTAAATCTACTGATCTAAAAAAATCTAATGAAATATTTTGATCATTTGTGGGTAACATGCCAATAAAAATTTGGAAAAAATATTTGTTAAAACTGTTTCCATTACAATTCTAGTTACAGTACACGTAAATTTCTCTATATTGTTGAAAAAGTAAAAAAAAATCCAGGATAAATTAATATATAAAAATAATAAATAAATAAATGAATAATCAAATAATAAATAACTACACGCACAAAAATGAAATGTAAATTAAAAGCACAAAAGTTGACATGACAAAAAAACAACAAAAGCAATAAAATCAGACAAAAGAATACAAGTTACAAATACCTAAACAAACACAGAAAAAAATACCACAAGATACACAAAGTGAAATTGATAAAAAAACTAGCGTTATAGTAAAATAAAAACACGATTAGATAAATAAAAAATAATTAAAGAAAAAAATAACCAAACAAACTAATAAACAGATAAATAGATAACTGATTCGTATATAAGTAAGAATATTAAAGAATCAGCCATAGTATATTGAAAAAAATAAAGAAAATATACCAAATATCAATTTCAAAATATTTGGTAACTTCATATTTGTCTTTGGATCACCAAAAATAAATAAAACTGTAACGACTTTTCTTTTCCCCATTAAACAAACTTTACCCTGCTATCTTTCATATCATTACTTCTTGGCTAGGAATGTATAACCTAACTATGATAAACATAATAGAATTTTCTAGTGTCTCTTATACAACCTGATCTAGGTAACATATCTATCTACGTCATGTCAAACGGTCAAGAACACATACCATTGTAAGTACAAAATATTCAACACTATATACCCGTGTATAGTCTTCGCCTCATGCTGAACAATATTTTTTTACTTCTTTCCTTCTAATTATTATTACCATCATTATTACCTTACATGGCTTTAGGCGCTAGTTGATGGAATTACTGTTTTCTATAAAACTGATTAGCGAGTCATGTCAAATAACTACAGGGAACTGGTATTTTCTCTCCTTATGTTTCTAGCACTTCCCTTAATATTCTGGTCCAAAGCAATGATGTCTTTTGTTTGAAGCTAACCTTCACATCCATTTCTAGATTTTCCACGTAAGACTTGAAACCTTGCGATTTACTACCTAATGCCCCATCAATTACTGCAATAAGTTTCCTTTTCCAATGTCCACATTCTCCCAAAGTATATTTCAATTTATGATATTTTTCAGTTTTCTCCTGTTCTTTATCATACACTCTGCACTCAGCTGGACCCGCATCGTCAACGATAACACATGTTTTATCTGTTTTATTTACAACGATAACGTGTGGTCTATGCGCATCAATGACATTACCACACCGTATGTCTAAGACCCAAACAATTTTAACAGATTCGTTTACAATCACTCTTGGATTATGCTGGTACTACTTTTCAGCTTTTTGAAAAGCACATTATTCACGGAGTTTCCAGTTTATTATTAGTGCAGCATTATCATGTCTCTTTCATGTCTCATTCTACACAATGGGTTGTCTGAACTTTTGTCAATCCTATGCTTTATGTAATTTGTTCATAATACTTGTTTTTGTGCAGTACATACTAATGCTTCAGTTTTTCCTTTCAAATCGTTTTGTATTAGCCAGTTCCAGGTTTTCTCCTTGTTCACTTCATCAGGCAAATCTCTCACACACTGTACATACATGCTTTTATCCGTCCGCTTTCTCTTGGTTTTCAAGTTTCTATTTCTCTTAAAGATTTTTGGTACAACTTTTTCTGTCTCAGTTGTCCCAACTACCCTCACACCTTCTGCCAACTTTTCAGTAGAATATTTGGCATACATTCCCAGGCTGTTTTCTTCTGATACAGTACAAAGCACTACACTTAGCAAACCCCTACAACCCGCTTTTCTACTCAAATACACTTTGTCCACGTCACTCCTTAGATGAAGTGCCCTGTACACTGTCAAAGTTATCCTTGTTTAACTATCCATCGCCCTAAGTTTATTTTCTCTCCACCAAAGAATACCAGCTCCATATCTCAGTAAAGCTACTACCCAAGTATTAATTGCTATTATCGTATTCCTCCCGTTTAATTTAGATTTCAAAATTAGATGTAGTCTCCTTTCAAATTTCTTATACATATTGTCTTTTATCTCACAGCGTTTAACTTTATCCAGCTCAATTAAAAATGGCTGATTTTGCCCCTTTTTAATATAACAACTCTACATTTCTTAAGTTCAAATTTTATTCCTTTAACTTCACTAAACACATTGACACCATGCATCAACGAGCCTAACTGATTTTTATTCGAGCTGAAAAGCTTAAAATAATCCACGAAAAGTAGGTGATTAAGTTAAAATTACTTCTTGCCCCATTCATAATACCAGTTGACTTTGCGCAATTGCAATGACAAGGGTTTCATACTGGCAAAAAAAAGTAATGGTGATAAAATATCACCTCGGAAGATTCCTCTATATACATTAACATTTCTTAAAACTTCTCCTTTTGAGGTTAATAATAGTTTCAGTCTGTCTCATACTATTTTGCGGTACTCATTTGTTAGTTATTATAGTTATTATTCTTATTTTTTCGTTTACAAACCAGAAGATGTTATCTGAACATCAAGTTGCGACGCACAACCTTAGATATTCAGTGCAAAGCGCAGAGTCCTTGCTGTTCCCAACAAGTAAGCCTTCTATAAAGTTCCAAAATGAGAATCAGGGCAAACTTTTCCAAACCAATCGTGGAAATCCTTAGATATAGTACCCAATGCTCCAGTGATAATGGGAACCACTTGTACTTCCCTACAATTCCAAATTCGTTTCAATTCCCACTTAAGGTCCAGGCATTTGTTGATTTTTTCTCTCTCTTTTTCAATGACTCTGCTATCAAAGGGGCAAGCTACATCAACTATCGTACACTTCCTATTTTCTTTATCAAAAATAACTATGTCAGGCTTCGAATGTTCCAAAACCTTATCAGTCTGGATTTTTATGTCCCAGAGAATTTTCACTTTTTCATTTTTAATTACATCTTCTGGGTGGTGATCATACCAATTTTTTGAATATTCAATGATGTGGTCTTTACATGTATGCCAATGTAGAACTTGTGCGATTTTACTGTGCCTCCAGTTTTTGTATTGTTTCTGAGCCAGAGTTCTACATTATTATTATTATTCGTCTTCGTCTTATCCTTATTATTATTATTATTTTGGTTTTACTTTTCTCTGTGGCTGTATACAATCCCACTCCGGGTCTCTCCCAGAGACCTGAGGAAATGGAAAGGCTGGCTTCAGACAACAAATATTTATATATCAGATAACATAATTGTATAGTAAAATAGTAAAAATGTAGTTTTATAATGATAATGCTTTTTGTAGTATATGTGCTGTCCCATTAAGCACTATTTTTTGTATTTCGGCGAGCGAGTTGGTTCCAGGCATCTTTGAAATATGTTTTTCTACGTTTTTGTTTATAGCACCTAAAGCGCCTATTGCTATCGGTACAATAGTGGTTTTCACTTTCCACATTTATACTTCAAGTTGCAAGTCTTTATACTCTGAAAGTTTCTCAAATTCCTTAACTGAAACGTTCTTGTCAGTTGGTACAGTCATATCTATTAGCAAACACGTCGTTTTATTGTGATTTTAATGATGATATCGGGACAGTTGGCCTGAATGGTCCTGTCTGTATGGATCCCAAAGTCCCATAAAATTGTACTTTTTTCATTTTCTGTGACAGGTTCAGGTTTATGTTCGTACCAATTAGTTGCGTATGGGAGGCCAAAGTGTTGACAAGCCTTCCAGTGGATATATTGTCCAACTCGACGATCGGTCTGTGTTGTCCGATCAGTATGCACAGAGAAGCCCCACAGAATTGTGAAGTCTTTCCCCTCTGTAACTGGCTCTGGATGGTGTTTGGACAATTTAGTCTTGGTTTCTACAGAAAGGTGTTTGCATAGCTTCAAGTGGAGGTATTGCCCAACCATATCATGCCGGTTTTTGTACTCATTAGGTTTAAAGACAGAGGAGCCGGAAACAAGGTGGTCTATTGTCTTGACCTTTTCCTCGCAGAACCAACAATTAGGGTCAGCTCCTTTGGGTAAAACATTAGCCTGATAACTCCGTATGAAGAGGCTTTGGTCTTGGGCAGCCGGAATAAAAACCTCTGTTCGGAGCTACGTAACCACTGATGGATTGCCTTTTTATCTACATAAGTATTCTTGCAACGAGCTTCAAACTGTCCACAGAGAGGTTTCTCACACCATTAATTTCAACCTGCTTCATACCAGAATTTTTAGCTTTATTCTTCATTTTCCGTGCTGTTGCCATCAGTGAAAAGGTGATATCGGTGTCAAGATCGACCTGCAGTTCCCGTGAAAACTTACTTGCTTCCTTCACAACAGAGTGTAATTCATTTTACTTACACGTACATTGTTTTCGAATTTTAGTATCTAGCCTCAACTCAGAAAGATTCCAATTCATCACGTTGAAGTTATATGTTTCAACTGATATAGCTAAAGAGTTGATTGCATTTATTTCATTTTTAGAATTAAGTTCTGTCTATAAATCGATCTCATCCCCCTAATACATTCTTTTCTTATTTTCTTTTTCATTCTGGCATGCTGTATGCTGTCTCTTTCGCTAACACCTAGACATTTGTACGTCTCTTCCTGATCTAGTTCCTTAATTACAGATTCATCGTCTAGTACAACATTACGTGAACTCGCCAATTTTCCCCGCTGAAAACTTGCTTTAGCACATTTATCCAGCCCAAACTCCATCCCAATGTTATCACTAAAAGCCTTAACCGTTTTTAGTAACCCTTCAGTTCATCACTATAAGCATAAAATTTCAAACCATCCATATAAAAAAGGTGATTTATAATTTTACCATTGATCTTATATCCACATGTAGTTTTGTTTAACATTTGGGAGAAGGGTATTAGCAAAATAAAACCGGAGTAAGACATTCCCCCTGGAAAATTCCACACTTAATCTGCATTCCATGAGACGGAAGGTACCATTAGAGTGGGAAAGAAAAAGATTGGTCTGGCATAAAGTCATCGACGTTTTTAGAAAATTAATCAAAATGGGAGTCATTCTAAACAGTATGACAATAACAATAACAATAACAATAATAATAATAATAATAATAATAATAATAATAATAATAATAATAATAATAATCATCATCATCATAAAAATAAAAATAATAAAAATAATAATAATAAAAATAATAATAATAATAATAATAATAATAATAATAATAATAATCATAAAAATAAAAATAATAAAAATAATAATAATAATAATAATAATAATAATAATTATTATTATTATTGTTGGCAGTAGTTGTTGTTGTAGAGGTGGTAATAGTAAACGCCGTAGTGTATTTGAGCAATTGTCTTCATCATATAATGCATATTCTATACCCTTAGGTATCATAGGCGTGTTTGTCTCTTGTTCATTTCTTTGTCTTCTACCTGAATTCTGCGCCCTTTNAAAAAGATTGGTCTGGCATAAAGTCATCGACGTTTTTAGAAAATTAATCAATATGGGAGTCATTCTAAACAGTATGACAATAACAATAACAATAACAATAATAATAATAATAATAATAATAATAATAATAATAATAATAATAATCATCATCATCATAAAAATAAAAATAATAAAAATAATAATAATAATAATAATAATAATAATAATAATAATCATAAAAATAAAAATAATAAAAATAATAATAATAATAATAATAATAATAATTATTATTATTATTATTATTGTTGGCAGTAGTTGTTGTTGTAGAGGTGGTAATAGTAAACGCCGTAGTGTATTTGAGCAATTGTCTTCATCATATAATGCATATTCTATACCCTTAGGTATCATAGGCGTGTTTGTCTCTTGTTCATTTCTTTGTCTTCTACCTGAATTCTGCGCCCTTTTTCTGGAGACAACTCTTGTCCGGCTCCTCTCCTCATAAATGTTTGCACTTAGGAAATGTATTTATTTCACCTTTTCTTTCTCTTTACGTTGTTCTATCAGTTAAACCTAATCCTTGCCTGACGATATTTTTCATGTAAAAATAACAGATGCAGTACTTACAGAAGAAAACACTTAAAACAAAGATAAAAAAAAGGTAACAACATGACAACAAACAAAACAACAAACAGTGGGAACACGCAGCTATTACGACCACAAATATCAGCTTATGACAACAAGAAGAAAACCCGAGAGGATTAAAAAAAATGGAATCCTGAAAATCCTTGGTTTTGTCTGACAGTACTAATCAATAAGCTATAGCACTTCCAACATCGTTTTAGTAAAAATGATTGGCTCCTGTGGAAGGATACATATTACAAGTCAAATATGCACTGAGCATCAACATCAGGCTACGTACTGAAAATCAACCTGGACCAGTTTCGCTGTTAAAAAAAGCAGTATCGGAGAAAAGCGGCTTACCTGAACCCAAGCACCATGATCCAAAATAAGCAAGCAATTGCTTGATACTACATCCCACAGTCTCACTGAGCAGTCCCATGAAGATGACATCTAGGAGAAAGTAATAATTATTTTATGATTTTCAGTTACTGTACTTACATTCTGTGCTGTAGAATCATTTACACGTATATGTAACAGCTCAAATGTTCTAGGGCCGTATGGCACCTACTTTTATGAAAATACAGATAATCCAAATTAGATGTTGTCATTGGCAGAAATGTCTATTACTTATTTTTCAGGATAGAAATCAGCTAATAATGTAAACACTGCAAATAATACCGTCATTTTCATGAGGCATCAAATTATAATTTTTTTAAAAAGAACTAAGGTTGGCAAAGTAATTATTCCTCACTTATATAAGTTTCCAATCGCCCTTCGTGAAAACAAATAGATCCTTTGAATACAAATTTGCCGGAGTACTCTGCACATTTGAATTAACACAACGCACACACAAATATGCACACAGAAATAGAAATAGAGGAAGATAAAGATATAGTTACAACATAAAATCTAGAACTTTTATAGAATTCGAGGAAATGAACCATTAGTTGACTTAAGAGAATATATTGGTTGCAACAAACACGAGCTTGGTAGTGTGGTATCACGTGAAATATATTATACTTATACCAAAATGTTTCCTATCGTCTTTGAAATACCACATGTGACCATATTTGCAAAAATCAACTATAAAGTTCACTTTAACACATTTCCAATAGTGATCCAAAATCGTAGGAATGCGCCTGCTGGCAAAATGGTTTAATGGCAACCGAAGTCCATGAGAAGTATCACTTGCCTGTGCATTACATAAAGCACGTTACTAAGTTTTTAAAATTTATTCTGAAGAATCCGACTGACCTTCAAAATTCAGTGAATGTCAGAAGATCTCAAACCTAAAATCTCATCTCGTTTCATATATGTTGCAAGACACTGGATGAATCAAAGGCAGAAGAAGAAAGATGAGGTATGAAGATGAGGGACGAAAGTAATCTTATCAAAACCCTGCAATCACCTCATGTTGCTGCTCCGTCAAAAATTCTTAAAACCCCATGCTAAAATATTATATTAGTTAGTAAACATGCTTGAATTTTATATTGACATAAACAGGCAAAACTATATTTACGTCATATTAACAAAGCTTAACAGAGTGTAACAAAAAAATAACATACCAATACATTTTCTGACACTGGACTGAATATCAACGATTTAATATTGCTTTTGTGCCCAAACATGGTAGTTTTCCACCATTCATCAACATTACTTCTAATGGTCCATACCCGAATTAAGTAATCCCATGATCCTGTTGCCTATATTAGGAAAAAACCCCAAAGATTTTGACGATAGAAAGTGCATCTAATGATCAATCTTTACAATATATATACAGTCCAAGTTTACATTTTACATCAGGTGTTATAGCTGCACACTTGCAAACATTCAGAACAAATAGCATTAGGGCTGCGTGGCCTGGTTATTTAGGCAGGGGTTATTATTATATCCTTCCAGCAAGAAATCTATAAAATTAAAAGGTACAAAGAAAATAACAACAAGAAAACAAAATCAAATAAGAGAAGTAACCCTCGGGCTAAAGTGGCTTAAAAGCCTTACTTGTGGAGAAAGACTTGATCCCTCCCCTCACCACCACCAAAAAAAAGCTGCATAAAAACCAGATTAAAATCAGTCTAGGATTGACCAAAAAATTAGTTTATATCCTAAGTACCTGTTCAAGGATAAATTTTGCATCTCCTCTCGTACATATTGGCGGTTTTTTTGAGTTGACAAAATTTTCAAATGTAATTGGTCAAAACCAATGAATCACGCTTATTAACAAAGTTCCTGAAAAAAAATTTTTTTCTGTGTACAACTCCTAACTGCAAATATTCATAAAACAAGGTAAAACTACCTAATTTTTCCTATCAGTAAAAACCGAATCACTTTCAGAACAAAAGCTATCGAACGTATCTTTAGGTTTATAAATGAGTCTGGCAAAGGACGAGCTATAGCGTTTGATTATTTCTAAGGTATTTCTTAAGATGTGAGATGTTTGCTTGCTTCATAAGCTTTGTGGTTATGGTATTTGTGAAAGGGTATTTGAGTCCTTTTTTTTCAGATCGTAAAATGTGTGTCACGTTGGATGGATTACTTCTGATGAGTACAAAAAAATGCTTGTCTCAATGGATAGAAGTATATCTGACGAGTATTTTATTAACGCTTGGATTCTTTGAGGTTGGTTCTTGGTCCTACTCTCTTTCTGCTTAATATCAGCACCCTTTCTGGTAACATTCGTTGGCATTAACCACAAGACAGATCTGTAAAAACAATTCAAAGTTGCGAAAGACATAGAATCTAACTATCAGGCTTTCAAAGAAGGAACTGGCTGCTATTTTTCAATACGGCAAAAACGCAACTTATATCTTTCAATCTAACGCTGAGTATAAATTTCTCTTCAATATTGGTTACAACCATGGAAAGGTTACCTCTCCTCTTTGAGGAATGCTCATTAATGTCGCTGCACCTTGTATCATTTTACAAAGATCTTCCATAGGGTTCTTATATTCAATCTATTGATAAGTCTTGGTTCTTGTCTCCAGCTACCTTACACCTAAGGACATTTTGTATCTTTTTAAAACAACTTTTTATCCTTGCATGAAGTACTGTTGTTACATCAGGGCAGATGCTCCCACACTTCATGTTCTTGATTAAATTTAGAGAGGTGTTTAAAAAAATATTGGTCCAAATTACAGTATCCCTAACTCGTGACTCGCCCACGCGAAGTGGTTTTTCTAAATCTTCTCTTTTCGTTATCATGCCAACTCTTTCTGTCAACGCCTTAACAACAAAACCTAAGGAGATAGATTTAATAGAATCTCTCACCTTATAAAAAACTATGTAAGCAATTTTTTCTAAACCTCTTTTATGATCTAACTTTCATTTAAAACGCGGACTACCAGGTTGTAAAAGCTCGACAAAACTGTGTTTTGAATACTACGGGATGGTTCTGCATGTTTATGGAATGTAAAAATAGCAGATATCAGTAGCATCAATGACACCTTATATAGAAAAATGATTAATTATGTTGCATATTATCTACAAGCTGTTGAATATTAAATGTTATTCGTATACAATTATATGTTAAGGTTTTGTTACATGTAGCATTAAAAAGTTATATTGGTAATACGTACACGAACACAATTAAAAAAGCTCTGAAGTTTCGTCGCATTGCATTCATCGTCTATCTATCTGTCTGTCTCTCTCTCCCTCCCTCTCTCTGTCTCTCTCTGTCTCTGTCTCTCTGTCTCTGTCTCTCTGTCTCTGTCTCTCTGTCTCTCTGTCTGTGTCTCTCTCTCTCTCTGTCTCTCTCT
>RDPX01000087.1:22076-51243 GCA_003991215.1 Morbakka virulenta
ATAATAATATATATATATATATATATATATATATATATATATATATATATATATATATATATATATATATATATATATATATATATATATATATATATATATATATATATGTGTATATGTGTGTGTGTGTGTGTGTAGTTGGAGGAATGTAGTTATTGCTCAAGATTACTAATCTGGCTCCATTTTATACAAATATTGAGCACTTTCCTTGTGTTATTTCAGGTTTTACCTACTTAACAATCCCCCGACACTAGATCTAAGCTAAAAGACCATTTTACACTAGCTAAGTTATACAGTATCCATGTCGCAAAGGTCTTATTTTTAATTTTGAGGTTTGTTAATAGAAATTCATTTTTATGTCGGCATTTAGAAATTAACTCGTCTTGCAAATTTAATAACTTATTTTGGTTGCTGTAAGTGACGATTTCTAACTTTTCATACACAGAAGACATAATAAGCATCTTTTGGAAATGTTTGAGCCTCCTGGTACAGATTTCATAATGAGCCAATCGAGTGTTGGTTTGTTTGTGCTTTTACTTCTTTAATGCCAGTCTATTTTGGCTCTATTTGAATAGTTTCTATAACAAGGTTTCCATTCTCTACCTGCAAGACCAATACAAACTTTGTTCAGTTGGTTGTCAGCTGAAACGCCACATTTATAGACATTATCCACAGAACGGCATTTACCACCGATAGGTCAATCATTTCAGTGACTACAATTAATACTCTATTATTCTTTGGAAAACAAGGCTTGATTGTTATACATCTTAATAATAAAGCCTTCAAAATAATATAGATCAACATTTCGTTAATACTTCAACAATGTCGAATAAAGCTGAGTCTTTCTTTTTGAGTTTCTGAGATTGCTGGTTGCTCTTAAAGCAGATTTTCAAAGTCATTTGGAAGATAATAAATAAGATACATAGCATATCCAAAAATATATAAACAATATAAAAGAAATAAAAAAATTGATAACATACCATACAGTATATTTAGCATATATTAACTGGCATTTATAATACAGTACATATGTTATTACATACCATTCGACAATTACTGAGAAAAGACTAAACCTAGCAATATGTATCAGAAATAAAATATTGCATGCCAAGTGGCAACTATTTGAAAAAATATCCCTTGCAATATGTATGAGATAGCAAGTGAAACAATCGTACCCTTTGTCTATTGTTCTGATTGGAAGTATCAAAAAATAAAGAAACGGAAAAAAATTCTTACAAAGAAATCTTATTAAAATGCAGCAAAGTAAACCTTTCAAAACTGACAGGACAGAACCATCAGAAACATCCAGAATTAAAACAATGTGCATAAAACACCCAGAAGCAGCTTTGTTTTGTGACTTTGAAAAACAGCAACATCTCACCGGCCCTATGACGAAAAGTAAAAAATATATTACTTCGTAATTTTGAAACAATCCAATGCAGACTTCCATTTATAGCTTAATCAAATACTACTTCATATTGCAAATATCCCAGGTTCAAAAACAAATTATTACTCTAAAAAGAAAGGGAAAAGAAAATAACCTTTACCTTTGTGTTCCTTGATCTTCCAGATGCAATCGCCTGATGACATACTCCATAGTCGAACAGTATGATCATCTGAACCAGTTAGTAGCAGCTGTCGATCTTCTGAAAAAGCACCACAACTGACCTACATTTGGGGACAACAATCCAAATTTAAAGCAAAAATTTCCAAAGAAACACAAAGGATTTTAGCTATACAAGTCTTTTCTATACGTAATACCATGGACAGTGTTCTAATAAGCTGGTACCAGATTACTTTATTGCATCCCATTTGAATAGTTGCTCCTCGTTATAGTAAGGATTTCTATGAAAGTAGTTTTTTCCCTTGGACGGCTTGGTTATGGGTATCATATAACTGAGGCCAGCTTCTGAATGCTTTCCTCCATCATGAATGTTTTTAAATATAAGGTTAGATAAAAATCACATATTTAGAATTTCAAATCAAATTGATTGTGACTCGTTTCTTTGGTTACTTGGTGTAGGTGTATTGTTGTTGTCTGAATGAGTTTTCAATGATTCATTACCCTTATTCTCATGAGTGGGTTCCTTCATTTGTGTTGATTTATTAATCTTGTTATCAATCTGTTTTGCTACAACTCCTCTCTTTTCTGATCCAATTTTACTAGCCACCTAGTTACTTTAAAACTGCTTCAGAAGCTAGGTTTTAAGCACTCCTCCTTGTTAGAGATAAAAAATATTTTCCTGCAGCTCTTGTTAAACTATCCATAATACCATTACCTCTGATGTTAATTTTTTGCAGAATTGATTCTTTCAAAACTAACAATCTCCTACCAGTATGTACCACCAATAATTTGATTTTTCATTTGTCTCAATCTTCTCGTATATAATACTAGTATATTAATTACCTTCTTTAATCAAATGTACACAGGAAGATAGGAGGATAATTTCAATCAACAGGTTGCTTATTATTATTATTATTATCAGTAATACATATTCTAAAGTCATGAATACAATTTGTGTTCAATTTATTATGTAAAAGAAGTCTAGACTCTTCATGGAATGGATATGTTCGAGGTGTACCATCTATACTGAATTGATAAAGTACATCTGAAAAGATGATTTGCTGATCAGAGGTGTGTGAACCATTATACCATCTACGCCTCGTAATATTTGGTAAATTATGTGAATAGCTAAATGTTGCTATGGTACCTTTAGTAAAGCGTTTGATATTAGCATAATTACCATAACTAATATTAAGTTGCCAACCAGTTTTGAGATTTATACAAATAAGAAGATGAGTATGGGTGAATGATAATGCAATACCGGCTTTCAAATTAACATTCAAAGTTGAAGCTGATTGAATACTGGCATTAATATCTTTGAAACTGTAATTACCGTTTATTAATAGGATAGTTTTTCAATCACTATCGTTCATCGTTCATCGTCATCATCTTGCGGTCTCAAACGAGATAGAATTTGCTACACCTTTTCAGTATACCCTATCGATCATATCTGCCAGAAGGTCTTTCTTGGCGATGGCGGTGTCCCTGCATATGTCTCGAAAGGTGAGCTTCCGAGGCCGCTTGAGTTAAGATGGGTGCCTCCATGAGAGAAACGACGACACAAGTTCATCTGAGGCACGTGAACAGTCTCCAGCAAACTGGACGGGTCTTCTTTCAGCTAAGGTTGATATCCTACGTAGGTCACCGTATATCATTTCAAGAGATGGATATTTTTTCCATGAAAGATGTAATACTCTTTTGAGGAGAAGGGTATAGCATCCATCTGGGTGGCGGTGTCGTTCACTATCATTATTATGACTATATTTAAGGCTATTGTTGTTAAGAGCATGTGATACACTATATCAACTATAATCTATGCTTAGTGAATTAAGAGTCACATAATGTTTTTGTTCGGAATTAATTATGGATTGTGTCTTGTAGTAAAATCATGAGATTTACCACTTTTTTGACCAGATTTAGTTGTTAAAAATAACGGAATATCCCTATAATAGTAGGTTAAATTAAATATAGTTTAACATAGAAATCATGTTACTCATTAGATATTTGATCTAATTCAAGTAATTTATAAATAATCATCCAAGACTCATTAAAAAGTGATGGGTTTGTATTACCAGCTCGTCCAGAAGCAATGATAAGATGTAGACGTTTTACTTGATCATTTGGATTGTTGTAATAAATCATATTACCTCCAATCAATTTATACTTACCAGAAGATTTATGAGATTGTATATTAGCTAACATATTCAAGTTATTGAAAATTTGTTTTGCTTTTGTTGAATAAATTTCTTAGGATTAAACTTAATTAACTTAATTAACCATTAAGCCGTGGCTTAATGGTTAGGTCACTGCACAGTAAACAAGAGTTCCGGGTTCGATTCCCCGAGCTGTCGAGGGGAATTTAGAACTTTGCGAAAAGAAAAAGCCATTGGTTGGCGTCAGGAAGGGCATCCGGCCAAAAAATTCCTCACTGCCAAATCAAAGTCCCTGTGAAGGGCACCGTCTGAGCCCCAATTGCTGGGGAAAAATGACGTTAAAACTAAAAGTCGATTGTTGATTTATCAGCCATTTCTTGAGAAACAACTTTTCCATTTCTAACAGCTTCAACAATCATATCATTTATAAGTCTTGGATAATTAATTAACCGCTTATCGTATTGACCATTTTTTATCTTATAAGCATGTCGCTTGGGTTGTTTGTATCTACGTATACCGTTACTAATAGATTTTAAACCAGGAACAGTTTTAACATCTTTTCCTATCGATCCTTTAACAGCCGTATGTTTTGTTTCATTCTTCTTAGTCTTTACAGAAAATAAATATTTGCTTAGTACTTTCTGTTCTTCTGCCAGGTCTTTTATCATTCAGAGAATTCATAATAGATTTAACATCTGTTAACTCTGATATTTCTTCTAGGATTGGACCAAATTCGTATTTTTCTATTATCTTAATCTCCTCGTCACTGAATAAAAATTCATCCGCTACATTATTATCATCATCATCTGAAAATAACTCGTATGACTTAATTTCTGGTTTACTATCATAGATATAGCATGAAACCTATTATGAGGATTGATGGCTTCAACTATTTTTGCGTGATTATCTTGTAACTGTTCTAATAATTTATTCTGTTTCTAATTAAAAATGTCTCTTACTAGTTTATATCTTCTGGTAAGCTCCATCTCTTGATTAACCATTCTATCTTAAAAACCCCCCAGTTCTTTCTTAAAATCCTGTCTCATAGTCTCACCTTGAAGATCACTTTTTATATTTTCTTTTAGTTTTCTTATATCCAAATTGTATATGGTGTAAAGAAATGTTGAATTGCATTTATTTATAAAGATAAGTGTTAAATTGCAGTTATCGTGTAAGTTAAATCAGCAGCTACCTTAAGAGATAAGTGCAATTTAACACTTATCTTGTTGTTATCATATGTATTTATAATTTTGATATATTATGTGTGATGAATAACTGTTGATTTAACACACCTATTTAGGTAAGTGTTGAGTAAACACTTATTTAATATACTGGTATATTATATATGAAGATACCAAATTATCATAATAATAAAAAAGTAGACACGAAAAGAAGATTAAACAACTTCTTGGATGAGGAGTTTTGATGAGCACGATTGTTGACCTGCGGGCCAAAAAAATTGTGATAAAACAAATTTACTGATGCATATATTAAGAAAACCATTAGTCTACTAGGTTAAGATTGAAATATACACAGCAAAAATCATCACGATAAAATACAAGGTCTAACAAAGTTAAAAGATGACATCTTAAAGAAGATTGGTTATAATGTATTGGAGATTAAATTATCTAATGAAATAATGAACACTGATGAATACCCTAATGGTAATAGAAAAGTTGTAATATTTGGTGACCTTGTTAATGCTCCAGAAAAAGTTTAAAACAAAATTAGTAATCACTTCACCAATGGTAGGCATCTTTTCATCAGTCCAATTTATTCATCACAAAGCTATTACGATGTACCAAAAAAAAGATTGAATTGCTCGCATAAGTGTCTCTACTCTCCAGTAACAAAAAACTATTGTAATTTAACTATTAACGAGAATATGATTGGTTCAAAATTATTTGATAAATTAGAAGCATATGAGTTTCTGTTCTCTGGCAATGGGCATAAAAGGTGTATGAAGAATTTTGATGAAATAGTGTAACTGTATTGTATATGACATATTGCGTTAAGTGCAACACAAAAATAGCTAATTCCAATGAATACTATAAGACGTCTAAAAATGCTGATTGATGCTTAAATCAACTTGTATTATTGTTAAAGGAAAGAATAATCAATTTATAAAAGAGCATAAAAGAGTTGATATAGTTAATATTCAAACTCACTTACCAAAATTAGGTAAAATACATATGCTAAAACTTAGTCTTAAAAATACAACTATTGTTGACCAGGAACCAAGGTCGAAAAAAAGACTATTATCAAATAATGCATCTTATCATGATCCTGTTAATTAACTAGATAAAATTAGCCTACGTCATGATAACTGGCAAAACAAACTAGCTGGTGAATTACATAAGCCCAAAGGGTGTAACTTTATTCGACGCCGTGTTATTGTAAATCATGTTGATGAAATATGGTATTCTAATTTAGTTGAAATGCAAAAATACACAGATATATTTAGTAAATAAAATTAGATTGTCCCAATAAAGGATACGAAAGGTGAAACTGAAGGTAGAAAATCACAATTTCTATTAACTGATAAGGGTAAAGAGTTTTACAACTAATATTTGAAAGACCTATTAGAGAAACATAGTGTACAGTTGTACTCCACCGAGAATGAGCAGAAAAATACTGTGAAGGATAGAGCCGAATCATGAAGAACAAAATAAAGAGGCAATTCACAATTAAAGGTAATACACAGTATTTAGCTATGCTACCCAAAACTGGTGCAACAGTAGAACAACAATTGGGGGAGTGACAAAAATGGTATCTGTAGAAGCCAGTAAAGAGAATAATGAAAAGTTGCTTACAATAAAATATATTGTAATATGAAACCAGTAAAACAAAAAGTGAAATTCAATATTAACAATGTTCGAATATCTAAGTCTAGAAGGAATTTTCATAAGGGTTATACACTTAAGTCGATTGAAGAGATTTTCATAATAGATAAGATCCAGCACATTAATCCCATCCCTTATAAAATAAAGGATCTTAATAACAAAGAGATAAAAGGGAGTTTTTATGAACAGGAACTATTATAGGCTAAAAAAGAGGTATTTAGAATTGATAAAAGAAATCGTAGAGACCATAAGAGGCATCAAGTATTGGAGAAGTGGATGGGATACGATAATAGTTTGAATTCTTGCATACCAATAGAAGACCATAGGTTAACAAAAAATAAACACGAAAATATGATAGGAGATTTAAGAAAAATTACTAAAGGTTTTTATTTTGAAAATTACGAAAAAGAAGATTTAGTTAATTTAACAAAAGATAAATCAAAGGTGAAACATAATTTATCCATAAATCTTATTATAATATACTGGACACTTCCATTAAAAGATATAACAGCCTTATTATTCAATAGTAGTTTATTTAAAACATTTAAAACACAAATAAACAAGCCTAAATTTAAAATATATAGTATATATATATGTGACTGAGAGTTTTTATAGAAATAGAGGTAGACCTAGAATTTTGACTGATAAACAAAGAAGAAAAAATAAAACATTTTGATGCTTAAAAAAAACCATGGTATTGTGATTTATGCAATTTATGAACAGACTAAAAAAGCTTACTGGGAAATACCATCGTTTAAAAACACTAAAACATGTGAGAAATTCTAATAATTTTATCTTTAATTTTATGGCTTCAGTTTATGAATCCTCTAAATAATGATCATACTTAAAGGCACCATAAATATATTTAAATAAATATTATCTATAGATAATATAGAAATATATCATCATAATATAGATATATTAAGTAAGAGTTATTTTAAGAAACTGAATCAAAGCTTATCCATGTGCTTTTGAAGGAGTATTGCAAAAAATACCTTAAAAATTTAGCGATTCAACAACAATCGTTTGATTATAAAACATTTATGAAGGAAAGATTAATAGAGTAAATTAAAAATTACATAATAAATATTTAAATTTAATGTATATTAATAATGACAACAATATTATTCTTTTAAAACGTATAGGGAAAAGGGTAAATAAGAAACTTTCTATAAAAGTTAATGTACAAATCATTACAGAATATATATTTTTTAAACCTACACAAGAATATACATGAGTGGGATTTATATCCAAAAAGTATGCGTGAAAAGGGAGATGTAAACGATAAAACTGATAAATTTGAAATAAAATGGGAAAAATTATTTCTCAAGAGATAAAATCAAAAAAGAATTATATTATTATAGAAAAAGCTCATGGTCCTTATACTACAGAAATACAGAAAAAAGAAATGTATAGAATAAAAATGGTATCTATATATAAGAGATGTATCTTCTTCTAACAAACATATGTATTCCTTAATCTGGTCAACATGTAATTGGAATTGGTTGTGTAATAATTAAACTTACTCAAATACCATTAAAGGGTAGATCAAAATTAGAATTATACCTGTTAAAGTAACAAAGACCAATCAAGCGTCATGGTGTTAATAAATGTGTCATTGATTATGTCTGGAATCAAAAACGAGGGGAAAAAGGTAAACATATACATATGAAAAATTAGATGATGAAATATATTCATATATATCTGAAAGTGATGTGATTGGTACAAAAGACTGAATTAATTGGGAAAGAGAGTGTCATCCATTAGTATTCATGCTTTCGATAGTATGTATAAAAAATCTATAAAACATATAAGTAGTTACAGATATCCAGATATTATACTTGAATATATTGTAAAAAATCGTCACCATTATCTAATTACAAACAAAAAATTTCAAAAATATAGAAGCAAAAGCGAATCAAGGTAGGTGTGTTGACCTATTAAAGTATATGTCAGATATAAAATGGACTAGAAGACATGAATCGTTACAATGATTGAAGAAGTGATTGAAGAAATTTCTAGTATCAATAAAGAAAATTGTTCTTCCTCATGAAAAGAAAATGAAGGGAATTTATTTCTATAGCAAAAGTGTTTGATTACATATTGATTATTTGCAATGGAATATTAATAGTATCTTAGATGGTTTTGTTGATCATAAATAGGATATGTACCTATTAAATAATGAATAAGATACGAGAAAGACAATAGGTGATAAACTAATTAATACATTCAAAACACAGGATTTTAAATGGAGTAACCAGTGCCATGCTACACTAGCGAACAGTTAAACGGATACATTTCTGAGTTAATTTACAATGTAAAAACAAGACAAATCATTGATGATTTCTATTCAGACGCCTTACAGTGGTGTACAACAGATAATTAACCAAATAATCTTGTCACTATAGATATTGCTAAATACTATCCGAGCATACGTTTGAATATTACAAACCTGATACCATTGTATACAATACATTAAATTATGGAACCTTTCAAATGTAAGAGCGATTTAAATATTTGTGGTGAATTTTACATCAAAGAGACTGTTTTCATTAACCATAGCAATCCCATTAAAATTGAAGCAGGTTTTTACTCTCAAAATTTGATATCATATCTTACACATGCCTCTAAAAGAGATCAAATAGAAGATTGTTACGAGAAAAATTCTCAAACCAAATACTTTTAGCGAGTTTATAAAATATATCTTTGATAACCTTCCAGAGAGTGAGAGTAAGAAATCAAGTAATGGTTTTAATGAAGAACTTGGTAGAAATATACTGAGTTGAATCAAGATTTTACATGTACACACTATGACATTGCATTGGCTTCTTGGACATCTGGATTGGCCGAAAGCAAAAACGTAATAACAGATTACCACGACAGCTTATATTTAATACGAGAACAGAAAGTAGATCGTAATTCTTCAGATCAAACGGGCATTAACCGTTTTGTTGTTTTGGAAGCCATTCTCAAGTGTTTGCAACAAATCATTACAAGTTATGGTGATAACAGTTTACTTTGTGGTCATAACACACATGGAATTTATATCACAAACCCTAAAAAACAATTTAGGAATAAAAAGGATGTTAAGCTTAGCACTAAAAGTATTGGTAAAGCTTATGTCACAGATAGTGTATCATCATATTTTGAAAAACATTATAGAAAAAACATGGAAATTTCAGACTATCAATTTGAAATTGGTAATGATTGTATTCATAATGGAGAGGCTGGATCAGGCAAAACGACAAAATTATGTGATATGGTACAAAACATACAACTGCATTATCTTACACAAATAAAGCCATCGAGAATGTCAAAAGTAGATTAATAAAAAATGTATTAGATAGGGATTATGTGAACAGTATATGTTACACATTTGATTCCTTTTGTGTGAATGAAATGGTAGAGACATAAGTCTCAAGGAAAAGACAATTTGCATTGAAGCGTTTAGCATGGTACTTAACAAATGGTTTCTATTGATATACGAAGTATTTACACCGTTTAATATCAAAATATATATGTTTGGTAACCTTAATATTGTGTGTGAAGAAAGCGCCAGGAAGGGACTGAGTATCAATCGGACGAAAACGTTCTGCATGACAGTCAGCAAAAAGAAAGAACAGATTAAGTGTGACTTGAAAGCTGACGGTGAGCAATACAGCAGATGAACAGATTCAACTACCTTGTAAGTATGTTAAGCTCGGATGGTAGAAGCGTCGTTGAACTAAAAAGAAGGATAGCGATTACAAAGGAGGCTTTTGAATGCATGTCTGGTATTCTGAAAAGTCGAAATATCTCAATGGACACAAAGTTGAAGGTACTCAACTGCTACATCTTCCCTGAGTTGACATATGGATGTGAAAGCTGGACAGTAAGTAAAGAACTGAAATGTCGAATAAATGCTGCTGAGATGTTGTTTTTACAAAAAATGTTGAGAGTTTCTTGGACTGACCACGTAACCAAAGACGAAGCTTTGAGACGAGCAGGTTACAGCATGAAGCTTCTAACAATCATCAGGAAAAGGCAGCTGTCCTTCCTAGGACATGTGATGAGAAAGGAAGGACTGGAGGATTTGGCTCTTACCGGCAGGATATGTGGAAGAAGAGGCAGAGGACGTGGACTGATAACAATCATGAAAAGCATATCAACTTGGACCGGGAAAAGTGAAATAGAGATGCTGAGGATAGCAACGGACATGCCTCTGTGGAGAAGCATGAAGGCCGACGTTCTGGAAGGACATGGTACCTGAGGAGGAGGATACGTTTGGTAATATCAAACAATGTTCACCGGTTAAAAGAGGCTCACAAATAAACTATAATTATCTAGAANTGTATAAGAATGGAAAGAGATACGTGTGTCAGTTAACAAAAATATGATCTACATAAGATAAACATGTAAAGAACTTGAAACAAGACATAAATGACATTTATAAATAATAAAAGTAAAGTATATCAACATGGGAACAAAAATCCTAAGAAATAATTGATTATTGATGCTCCAAGTAACGATAAAAAGAGTCTTGAAAAAGTTAAAAATGTAGACACAGAAGAATATGTGGTAAGATATGGTAAACTATTGTTGAACATTAGAGCGAAAACCATTGAAAAATGTGAACAAATTAGAAAATAGAGTCAATAGAGAAACTCAAAAACAACTAGAAGAAAGAATAGCAAATATTGAAAAAATACCATAAAAGACGATACTACGATACTTATGTTGGCGTAGCTAAAAATGCAGTTGTTTCCTTAGCAAAGATTTGGAGGAAAAAAATCGATCTCAGGTAAAACAAAAATGCGAATTCTTAAGTGCCTTGATTTTCCAATCGCAACGTATGAAGCTGAATGTTGGGCACTCAAAGACTGTGACCGCAAGAGAATCCACGTTTTTGAATTATGGAGCTAATGCCGGCTTCTTTGTGTTAAATGCGTAGAGGTGCGTACAAACGAGTGGATTGTTACCAAACTTGGAAGGAAACGATGTCTAATACATGATATGGATAAACAGAAACTCTCTTTTATTGGACATGTAATTAGAAATAAGGGACTTGGATATGATCTTCTCACTGGAATGGTGTTTGGAATACGAAAACTTGGAAGACCGAAAATCAGATTTCAGGATAACATAAAGAACATAGTTGGAATCAGTATTGTTAGGGCAGTCAGAGAGGCAGAAGACAGAGAAAATTGGCGAAGATTCTGTAGGGATGCCACGGCAGATCGTGCCAACGATTTAACCGTTTGGTGATGATGATGATTAACAAATAGCATGTAAAACACAAGGAAGAAGTTGTCAATAACATATTTATGTGATAATATTAAACTACAAAATGATTGCTGTGTTAAACTTTAAAACATCAATTATATTCTGAGCTATACTACCATAAGGAATAAAAATGACAAAAGGATATTATGATATAATTGCATTTCTTTTTATGGGGTAGAAAAATGCTTTTTAGGGGTGTTAGTAAAGCAGGTGTTTTTTATTTATATTTTTTTATTTCAAAATACGAAACTTTGAAAAATTTAATCAGACAATGAAAAAAAAACATGTAAATTTTTACTATGACAGCACCATTAGTCACAGAAAATGGCTTTTATCAGATTTTTGACAAATCTACCCAGGATAAAAAATCATTGATGACAACAACATCGCATAAGCAAGCAAATGGTATCTTTATGAAAACCTCTGTGCGATCATGATTTTGTTAGTATGGAGATGATGAAAACAGAAACTTTGTCCTAGAGTGATACAAAAAATTATGTTGAATGCAGATAGAAATTTTTTTTAAATTTATGAAATCAGCAATGTTTAAGATACAAGGGAAGAAAAAACAAACAAACCCAAAACAGTGGGTCAAATATTTTTTAAAATTTAATAAAAACTGGGAGCAACAAGCACCCTTCTTCAACATTAACGAAAAAACCCAACAACATACCTAAAAAGGATAAAAGAACGAGAATTTTCTCTAAAAAAATGCGTACAAAGCAGGAAATGGTAACGAATGGTCCATGTATCACTGGCTCAGAATGGATCACGTTTAATTGGAGCTATTGCTTCATGGTTAGTGCACTTGCACTGTAACCAAGTGGCTTTGAGTTTGATTCTCCAAGCAGACAAGACGCTTTGTGATTTGCACAAAAGAGAAAAGACAATATGTTGGTGGCAGAATGGGCATCTAACCAAAAAATTTCTCACTGCCACGACAAGAGTCCCTCTAATGGGCACTATTTCTATCCAGAATAGGAGAAAAATGACAATTAACACAATTTTTAAAAAGTTGTGGTTAAATTCTTTAGACTTTGCAATGTACAATCAAGGCTGTTTTAACTATATTTTTCATATAAAATTCCTTATGTGTAGAGGATATTGCTTTTTGACTTATGATTAAATTCCAGTATAATACAAGAATTAGCTATGCTCTGACATGATAATGGACAGTGTTGTATTTGTGGGTTGTAAATTTTTGTTTGGGTCAAAACTTGAGAAAAAAAGACATAAAAAAACAAATAATGAAAACAAACTAAAATCAAATTTATGACAATAATGACTGCTGATATTAATAATGGACTGTGTACTGGCCATTACAATGTGGATTTTCTAGCAATGTGCAAGGTGAAGATTATCACTTTTCGTATCAAAATGTGAGTAAAATTAAACAAACACAAGACTGAACCAAATTGCATCTGTTTGGAATAAGAAGTCCAGTCATGACATCATATATATCATTATCATTGTACAACAGATCTAGCCGGGCATTGTATAGTAATAGTAAATTAAGTAAAAAATACACTACAATGTTTAAGTAAATAAAGGACATATGGTTAACAAATTTGAATTTTTCATACATCATCCTTGTGGCCAGTGAATTTTCTGACACTGAATTCTTCAAAGCTATCACTTAGGCAGGCCACAGATAAATCTTCCATTTCCTTTGCCAGAAATGATAATGAATGTTGACCATAAACTAAAAAAAAAGAAATATGTGTTTAGCAATGTTACAGTATAACAAAAACCAAAATGCCATCTCTACAAAGATATACTTTTACCTAACCAAAAAATCCTATACTAACATTAAACTATTTGAGCATAGTCCTTGAAAATACAATTTTATATACTTGGTACACATGTGAAAATACTAGCATAAAAGTGCTTTGGACAATATTAATAAAAGGTTGTAATGATAATTAATAATTATCAACTGTTAGTTTCCATTAACGCATATAATTAAATTCTCCAATTCCATTAACAACCTCTTCTAACAAATAAAAGAAAAATCCTTATTACCTTTTTTAGGTAAAGAGTTGTTTTTTACTTTTACAAATATCTTCTGTTGAAAATAAAAATGGTACACTACAAAACATGTGATAAACCATTCTTATTTTCTTCTTTTATTAAACACATTTTAGTAAAAATCTTAACATGACATTTTGCTTTCTTATACATATTTTCTAATTCATAATAAAATATTCTGCAAAATTTCATTAAAGTATTGTCATGTATAGAGTTCAAATAAAATAATAGATGACGTTATGTGTTATCATTTGCGGAATATATTTCGGTAACCTGTACCATCTTCAACGATATTATTGATGTTAAATATTTATTCTATGAATAAAGGTAGAAAACAGTCAATAATTAGAACAAATAGAATTTTAAACGACCGTTATGTTGTGACTAGAAGCTCTAACTACCACTTTATTGTCAATTCCTCAATACTTCTCAATACTTTATCGCTAATATTTTAACGACACACTTGTAACAAATCTTACTCCAGCAAATAAAAGAAATCATTAAGCAAAAAACTCACCTTCAATTTATGTTAACCTTAAGTGTTAATCGTCTCTTGCAAAAGTGATTTCCCTTTGCGGAGTTTGACAAGTAAAACTCACAAGTAAAAATTTGATAAGTATATACAATGAATTGTTATTACATAACAAGCAAATTTCGTCCTGACTGGGCATTCGAGAAGATAAAAAACAAGTCACAATGTCTTTAAGTTTCTTATATAGTTCGCAAACATGAATGCAATTTCCATGCGTATATTCGTGGAAAAGTTGGAGACGGCGATTCGATGAGATAGAAATTTACGGCTATACGTAGACAGTGTTATAATTACATTGAAAACGAAGTAGAACGTTGGCTGACGGTGAAGAAAATGCAAATTACAATGCTATACCTGTAATTGACTATATTTAAAGATCAACTTTGAAGAAATGCAGATAATTGAGGAGAAAATGACGACCAGTGTTACCAGACGTTGCAATAAAGGTTTTTGACGTTACAATGAAGGTTCTTGACGTTACAATAAAGGTTCTTGACGTTACAATGAAGGTTCTTGACGTTAAAATGAAGGTTCTTGACGTTACAATAAAGGTTCNCTGGTTTCGGAGACAACAAATATCGAGTATTCACTTTTGCAAAATATCGCTAATATTTTAACGACACACTTGTAACAAATCTTACTCCAGCAAATAAAAGAAATCATTAAGCAAAAAAACTCACCTTCAATTTATGTTAACCTTAAGTGTTAATCGTCTCTTGCAAAAGTGATTTCCCTTTGCGGAGTTTGACAAGTAAAACTCACAAGTAAAAATTTGATAAGTATATACAATGAATTGTTATTACATAACAAGCAAATTTCGTCCTGACTGGGCATTCGAGAAGATAAAAAACAAGTCACAATGTCTTTAAGTTTCTTATATAGTTCGCAAACATGAATGCAATTTCCATGCGTATATTCGTGGAAAAGTTGGAGACGGCGATTCGATGAGATAGAAATTTACGGCTATACGTAGACAGTGTTATAATTACATTGAAAACGAAGTAGAACGTTGGCTGACGGTGAAGAAAATGCAAATTACAATGCTATACCTGTAATTGACTATATTTAAAGATCAACTTTGAAGAAATGCAGATAATTGAGGAGAAAATGACGACCAGTGTTACCAGACGTTGCAATAAAGGTTTTTGACGTTACAATGAAGGTTCTTGACGTTACAATAAAGGTTCTTGACGTTACAATGAAGGTTCTTGACGTTACAATGAAGGTTCTTGACGTTACAATAAAGGTTCTTGACGTTACAATAAAGGTTCTTGACGTTACAATGAAGGTTCTTGACGTTACAATGAAGGTGAACCTAGAAATTGTTTGAATCTTTATACTTCGGTGAAAGGGCGAGGCAATGAAAATATAAAGGAGGGTAATTATCACTCAAAACGGACGGAAGTTTTCCCTCTTGGGGCCAATACAAAATATGGAAGCTTCCTATAGACCTAATATAATTGACAGATACGATGCAGGAGGGAATATCCGACAACTTACTTACTTACTTTCTACTTACTGCACGATTTAATCTCTTTTGTTCCCAGCATCTGGAATTGGATGCCTTCTTGTCATGTTTACATTGGTGTTGATGGCTGCTATCCAGGCTTTCCAATCAGTGGCTGGATGCTCTGAGATGCCCAGTGTGAGCAAGTCAGCTTTGATGTTGTCCATCCATCATTTTTTAGGACGGCTACGGTATCTGCCTCCTGTCTGAAAAGTCAACATTCTGTGTTTCCAAGAGTCAGCATCTATTCTCTTCACATGTCCAAACCATCTTGATCTTGCACACCTGAGGGTAACTACTAGGGAATCAAGATGATCTCTCAGATCAGCCATGCACACCTTGTTAGCAATTTTCAAGAAGCAGATCCACCTAACCATGGCATTGTCATTTCTCACAAACCTGTTATTGTCATCAGTTGTGACAGCCCGTGTTTCGCTAGCACTGCTTGTAAACCCAGTGCAGGCAAAGAGAACAGTAGATGGAGTTGCTTCCAACACTTTTGTGGCAAGCCCCAGAAGGCCATTTACTGGATTTTTGCTGTCCATTCACACCATGTTTGGAATGCAAAACATTCATCTTTTTCATGTTGACATGCAAGCCCCTAGACTCAATCTTTACCTTCCACGATGCAAGCTTCCTGAGAAGTTCCACTGGGGAGTCATAATGATGACTAGATCATCAGCATACAGAAGTTCCCATGAAAGCCCATTCGAAAGTCATGCTAGAGTGCTTCCATCACAATAATGAAAAGGAACAGCCTCAGTACTTATCCCTGGTGGACACCAACATTGACATGGAAATTTACTACACAAGACCTTGGGGCCCAGTACATTGCCTGAAGAAAATGCTCTATCCATTCATCAAAACCAAGCTTGCGCATTCCCCATCATAACACCTTCCTGGGAATGCAGTCGAATGCCTTTTCAGCATCAACAAAAGCAAAGAACAAGTCCTTGTGTTTACCTACATACTTTTCCTGAAGCTGATGCAGGGTAAAGATTGCATCAGTGGTTCTTCTGCCAGGAATGAAGCCAAACTGCATACTGTCAATTGAAATTTGTGACCTGATTATGACCTCCAGAAGTCTTTCAACCACCTTTTGGAGAACTTCTAGCAGCTTTAATCTGTGAAAAGGTTGATGATGTGAGAACAATTCTAGTTGTCTGGCACATNCAGATACGATGCAGGAGGGAATATCCGACAACTTACTTACTTACTTTCTACTTACTGCACGATTTAATCTCTTTTGTTCCCAGCATCTGGAATTGGATGCCTTCTTGTCATGTTTACATTGGTGTTGATGGCTGCTCTCCAGGCTTTCCAATCAGTGGCTGGATGCTCTGAGATGCCCAGGGTGAGCAAGTCAGCTTTGATGTTGTCCATCCATCATTTTTTAGGACGGCTACGGTATCTGCCTCCTGTCTGAAAAGTCAACATTCTGTGTTTCCAAGAGTCAGCATCTATTCTCTTCACATGTCCAAACCATCTTGATCTTGCACACCTGAGGGTAACTACAAGCCCCTAGACTCAATCTTTACCTTCCACGATGCAAGCTTCCTGAGAAGTTCCTCTGGGGAGTCATAATGATGACTAGATCATCAGCATACAGAAGTTCCCATGAAAGCCCATTCGAAAGTCATGCTAGAGTGCTTCCATCACAATAATGAAAAGGAACAGCCTCAGTACTTATCCCTGGTGGACACCAACATTGACATGGAAATTTACTACACAAGACCTTGGGGCCCAGTACATTGCCTGAAGAAAATGCTCTATCCATTCATCAAAACCAAGCTTGCGCATTCCCCATCATAACACCTTCCTGGGAATGCAGTCGAATGCCTTTTCAGCATCAACAAAAGCAAAGAACAAGTCCTTGTGTTTACCTACATACTTTTCCTGAAGCTGATGCAGGGTAAAGATTGCATCAGTGGTTCTTCTGCCAGGCATGAAGCCAAACTGCATACTGTCAATTGAAATTTGTGACCTGATTATGACCTCCAGAAGTCTTTCAACCACCTTTTGGAGAACTTCTAGCAGCTTTAATCTGTGAAAAGGTTGATGATGTGAGAACAATTCTAGTTGTCTGGCACATTATGATGCTGTATGATAAGGTTCATCAACTTACAAAAGTAAGGAATGATGCAATCACCAACCACTTGCAGCATTTCAGCCACTATACTCGTTGGACCAGCAGCTTTGCCTGATTTCAAATGTTTGATTGCTGCAGCAACCATTTCAACAGTTATCTGAATTACAGGCCCAATGACAGGAACTGCATCAGTCACACTAGCTTCATCCCAGACAAACTCTTCCTTTAATAATGATTCATAGTGCTGTTTCCAAACTTTGAGTTTAGCAACATCATTGTATGCAATTTCACCATCATCATTATGGATGCATTTCTCTCCAACTATATCTTGGTTCTCTGTTTTCATTTTATTAGCCATTTTTAAGACCTGATTCATTCTATCTTTTTCATGAAGATTGTTAAAGCTAGCTTCTGAGGTGGCTTTCCTCACAAAGTAAACCTGTTGCTTTGAATTACACTAGGCAACAAGATAAAGTTCTTTAGATCCTCCATTTTTCCATTCCTTCCACAACTTCCTCTTTTCTTAAATTGCTGAATCAACATCTTCATTCCACCACCAGGTTTCCTTTCAGGTTTCCCTTACCTTAGTCCAGCCACAAGTTTCATCAAAGAACTCAAGAATACAAGTTTTCAAGTCATTCCAAACTGCTTCAACATCTTCACTGCAGGAGGAATTACTGATTGCAGCCTGGACACAAGATTTAAATGCTTCACATGCTTCAGGTAATGTCTATGAGCCAGTAGTAGCCTCAGTTTTGTTTGTCAATATTCAAGTATATATCTCCAACAAATAGTTTGTATTGGGGAGTACATTCTTTGCCATTAATCACCTTCACATCACCGACAAGCTTCCATTGAGTTCTGCAAACCAGAATGTAATCAATTTGTGTTTGATTATCCCCAGATCTAAAGGTGATAAGCTTGTTGTCATCTTTGACAAAAAATGTGTTTGTCATAGCCAGGTTTGTTGCAGAACGAAAATCTAAAATCTGGATACCATCAGCATTTCTCACACCATAACCATGTCCACCATAGATTCCATCAAAGCCACATGACCTTTTCCCTACATGCCCATTTAGATCACCACACACAAGTAGAAACTCATCGACTGGTGTAAATGATATCTGACGAATCAGATTGTTATAAAATGAATCCTTTTCATGCTCAGGTAAACCAGACTGAGGGGCATATGCACAAAAAACATGAAGTATTGCCTTACCAATCATAATACAAATGAACATTATTCAACTGTCAAATCTTTTCACAGAAAGTACACTTTCAACACTGTGGGCTAAAAATCCACATACAATATCAACAAATCTAAACACAAGACCAAAAAGAACTTTATCCAAAATGTACAGAGAGGAAGAAAATGTTTACTATGTGTACTACTGAAATATAATATCGTTTTTACTAAAAGTTACCTTTTTCTATCTATGAAATCACCTCTGAAGGGACCCTTCTAAAAATAAGGTCAATGTGACCTTTTAATGCTATCCCTGCCACTAAAATTAGGGGTGTTTTTAGAGGAAATTATTTTGACTTGTAAACATGTTTTATACTTAATTAAAATTGTAATTTATTGATTTTTTTTTAGCATTTTTAGACCATGTAAATCTTTTAATTTTGTGGCAAATTTATAAATAAATAATAGTGATAAGGATGGATCTGAAAGAAAAAGGTGTCAGCAGAGACCTGGTGAAGGATAGGATAACTTGGAAGTCAATTTCAAGAAATCGTCCAACACATGCTAGCATGTAAAATGGATGTTAAACCGAATATGATGATGATGATGATGATGATGATGATGATGATGATGATGATGATGATGATGAAATACATTTTCCCAAGGTAGCTTCTTATCATGCAGCAATTTACAACTGCAGTATTTTTAATTTCATAAAGTTCTATACTTCTATACATAAATAAGAAGCACTATCATATCTACCCAATTTGAGGAACAGTACTACCATGCCATATAGCATGGATGAGCATATGAATTGTATTAGCCAGGTTATCTCCTCAAAACAGCAACAGTTTGATGTAAATCCCATCAAATCATTGTGGTTTCCCAGTGTTAACTTCTTTCATGTGTGTTTGTCTCATCAATGGTGGGATCTGCAATCATCTTCTAATGATATCCTTTTGAGGTGGGCCATTAATAACTAATTCATTGATTTCTGAAGGATGTTCAATGGATCAGTAAAGTGTTCAGTCCAGCATACCATAATACTTTCAGCATCCATAAGAAGCATAGAACCATCTTTAGATCTCAAGGAAACCATTGTTGGATGTTATGGCCCAAACACTTGTCTAATTTTACTATACAAAGGTTTCAAATCTTTAGTCATGAGATCGCTGAATTTCAGCTGACATATCAGATTCCCATCTGTTCTTTATTTGTCTAATCTCATGCTGCAAGTTTGATTTTGCTTCCTTCAAAGCTCTTTGGCACATGCTTTAGCTGAACTGAAAGTTTCTCATGAAGCCTATTTTTCTCTTCCTGGAGATTGACAATTGCAACTTTATTCTCATCAAATCAGCTTCTATTTTCTCACCTTCCTCACCTTCCTCCACCATCTCCTGTTTGGGTAGTGGATGTCTACAAGTTCTTCACCACAGTGTGTCACTTGCTCCTATCAAGTACATCCTCTGGAGGACCACACACTCACCTGCTCATGTTATCCCATCTGTGCTTGGGTCTCCCAGGCTTTGTCCTTCCCATCATCTTCATCTTTTTTGATCTTCTCAGATCCAAGTCCCCCTTATGCTCACATGCTCTGATCACTTCCTTCTCATGAGGTCTGTGATTGCTGTCATTCTAGCCTCTTGNAAGACCAAAAAGAACTTTATCCAAAATGTACAGAGAGGAAGAAAATGTTTACTATGTGTACTACTGAAATATAATATCGTTTTTACTAAAAGTTACCTTTTTCTATCTATGAAATCACCTCTGAAGGGACCCTTCTAAAAATAAGGTCAATGTGACCTTTTAATGCTATCCCTGCCACTAAAATTAGGGGTGTTTTTAGAGGAAATTATTTTGACTTGTAAACATGTTTTATACTTAATTAAAATTGTAATTTATTGATTTTTTTTTAGCATTTTTAGACCATGTAAATCTTTTAATTTTGTGGCAAATTTATAAATAAATAATAGTGATAAGGATGGATCTGAAAGAAAAAGGTGTCAGCAGAGACCTGGTGAAGGATAGGATAACTTGGAAGTCAATTTCAAGAAATCGTCCAACACATGCTAGCATGTAAAATGGATGTTAAACCGAATATGATGATGATGATGATGCTGATGATGATGATGATGATGAAATACATTTTCCCAAGGTAGCTTCTTATCATGCAGCAATTTACAACTGCAGTATTTTTAATTTCATAAAGTTAATCATTACTGATATATGTGGTCCAAGTAATATGCTAAAGCTTGAGTAAAGGACTTACTAGTTAATTTACATTGCAAAGTACATACTAAATATTTGAAGAGTACATGCTTGATACTGTACAAAGGTTACAGGAGAACAAACTGACAGAGAATGTCTTTCCTTTAGCATTTGAGGGAAAAATGTTTTTTGTTAAGAGGAAAGAAAGTAGGCCTATACCTTCTTCTCTGGGATACATCACAATGCTGGTGCTTTTGGATCATTCAAGGACTGCAGTATCAGGTATGAAAGTATTCCAAAAGGCCAAAAGTTTTGCAAGCAATTTAGAGTGTGTTCATAATCAGCTGCATTTTCTCCCCTGAATGTGTAACAACAACAACATTACCTGCATACAAACGCTCACGTACAATATTCTGAAAAGTTTTTGACTTTGAATTGAGATGCCAAAGGCTAAAAAGCTTACCTGATGTTCAAAACTACACAATTACACCTATATTACAATCTTGAAAAGCGTGAAGAAGTATCACAGCAAAGTAGTTTATGAAAAAAAATAGGAGCCAGTATACCACCCAGTTTTACACCATCCTCAACTGATATTGGTTCTGACAGTGAACCATTGAAGCTTACTCAGGCCTCCGTCTGCTGGTAAAACTGTTTAACCATCTCTACAAAATTCAAAGCACATCCAATTTTCATGAGAATCTTCTAGAGTGTGCTTTGTTTGATGGTATCAAATGCTCTGATCAGATAAATAAAAACTTGATATAATGTTACCTGCTGCTCCTTACACTTCTCCATAATTAGGTAAACAGAAAATTTTATATCCATTGTGCCACATCCAGCTTTGAAACCAATAGGGTCTCTGGAATAATAGTAGGGCAGATCTAAATCAACAGCTGCTTTCACAGATACTTTGGCAGAACTTTTCTTACTGCTTCAAGTAAGCTGAAACCTCTGCAGTCACCACACTCAAAGTTCCACCTCTTCTATACATAAATGAGAAGCACTATCATATCTACCCAATTCGAGGAACAGTACTACCATGCCATATAGCATGGATGAGCATATGAATTGTATTAGCAAGGTTATCTCCTCAAAACAGCAACAGTTTGATGTAAATCCCATCAAATCATGGTGGTTTCCCAGTGTTAACTTCTTTCATGTGTTTTTGTCTCATCAATGGTGGGATCTGCAATCATCTTCTAATGATATCCTTTTGAGGTGGGCCATTAATAACTAATTCATTGATTTCTGAAGGATGTTCAATGGATTAGTAACGTGTTCAGTCAAGCATACCATAATACTTTCAGCATCCATAAGAAGCATAGAACCATCTTTAGATCTCAAGGAAACCATTGTTGGATGTTATGGCCCAAACACTTGTCTAATTTTACTATACAAAGGTTTCAAATCTTTAGTCATGAGATCGCTGAATTTCAGCTGACATATCAGATTCCCATCTGTTCTTTATTTGTCTAATCTCATGCTGCAAGTTTGATTTTGCTTCCTTCAAAGCTCTTTGGCACATGCTTTAGCTGAACTGAAAGTTTCTCATGAAGCCTATTTTTCTCTTCCTGGAGATTGACAATTGCAACTTTATTCTCATCAAATCAGCTTCTATTTTCTCACCTTCCTCACCTTCCTCCACCATCTCCTGTTTGGGTAGTGGATGTCTACAAGTTCTTCACCACAGTGTGTCACTTGCTCCTATCAAGTACATCCTCCTTCTGTAGACCACGCACTCACCTGCTCATGTTATCCCATCTGTGCTTGGGTCTCCCAGGCTTTGTCCTTCCCATCATCTTCATCTTTTTTTATCTTCTCAGATCCAAGTCCCCCTTATGCTCACATGCTCTGATCACTTCCCTCTCATGAGGTCTGTGATTGCTGTCATTCTAGCCTCTTGCCTGACATCTTTGTTTCTTTAAGTTTTTCCAGACTGATACCTATACAGTACCTCAGTATTCTCATTTCACATGCACTACCTTTGTTAGCCATTGGCTCTGTAATGGCCAAGCTCTTGCATCCATAAAGCAGCATGGGGTAAATGACTGTGAAGCAGATTCAAACTGTCAGCTTCTTTGGGACCATCTTGTCGCAACAACACTGCAGAGAGCTCCCTCCATTTGTCTTATGGCTTGCTGATATGCTATTCCACCTCCATGTGACATTCTCCCTCCTGGAGTAATGTAGTGCCTAGATACTTGAAAAATGTGCACTTGGGTAAGTCATTCCTATGGTTTGACCCATACTGCCTTATGAAATGCTGCATGCCTGGTGAGGGTAGGTGTTCAGTCTTTGCTCTACTGGCTCCAGTTTTCCTCTCCATACCTCAAATTTATCTCCAAGATCCTCCCTATTCTCACTACTCAACACTAGATAGTCTGCAAACAACATTGTCCACAGTGTGTTCTCATCATTGTATTCTCTCACAACATCCATGATGATGATGAATAAAAGGGGGCTCAAAGCTGATCCTTTATGTAGCCCTGCATCTATCCTGATATCCTTTGTCTCTCCCACACTTGTCACTAACTGGGTGGTGCAGTCCTGGTACATGTCTGATGATACCTATGTAACCTTCAGGTACTTCCTGCTTTCTCAGGAAATATCAAATGAGCTCCTTCTGGATAGTATCATTTGCCTTTTTCAGGTCTACAACAACTGTATGCATCTCTTTTCCAAACTCCCTATACTTTTCTTGCAGCATCCTCAGGCAGAACATGAACTCTGTCATTGACTTTCCCTTCTGGAAACCAGCCTCTATATTTGGTCTTTGTAAAACCAAGTCCATCAGCACCTGTGAGGTACACATGTGATCTGAACTGCTCTCAGGTTTCATCAAAGGTGATGTTATCAAACCTCTTTTGGAGAGTTTTGCATACTTCTCATTTTGTAACTCAAAAACATCAATGCATTCATGCACTTTTAATCCAGTTGCTCCAACTTTCTTCATAATAAGCACTCTAATTTTAGCATGAACAAAGTTATGGTCAGTACTGCAATTTGCATCCTGTCTGACTCTTACTGTACACATGTTTTAAAGGTCACATTTTTGTGTGATGATGTAGTCCAGTATGTGCCCATATTTTGATCTAGGATGTATCCGTGTTATCATGTGGATGAGCTTTAGTTGGAAGAAGATGTTGCACACTGCTAATTCAAATTCTGTGCACTACTGGAGAAGAAGAAGGCCATTATTATTTGCCTTACTACGACCATGTCTCCCAAAGACATTCCAGGTATTATGATCACTTCCAACTCATGCATTAAAGTCACTGAGTATCAGCAACTTATGTGCCTTTAGCAATCCTGTGGTGCAATTCATCAAATCTTAATAGAATGCCATGATGATATCCTGGCTACTGTCCAATGTAGAAGTATACAGTGAAATAACAAACATTTAACATTCACATCTTAAAGGTAGGCTACACATTGACACATGATATGATTACTAACTTCAAAAGGTTCTGGGTGTGCAGGCTCTTCACAATCAGAAAGTGTTGTAAATTCTAAGCAGCAATATTCAATTTAATCCTCTTTTGCATAGAAGGTATTTCTTTTTCTTTTGCTTCCCCTGAAATTTTAAACAGCCATCAGCTGTGGGAATCTGACCAGCTGCCAGTTGAACAGACAATGCTTAGGTCACCTTTCTCGACCCTTCCCATGATCTGGGTGAGCAACATTGTCCATAAAAAGGGCTGCTCAGTCTCAAAAACTCCACTCAAATTAGTTTCTGTTCAACAGAACTAACAATGATGTTAAAATATGCTTTGAGCCACCTGTATGTAGAATCACACATACCCCTAACTTGTAAAGTCTGTACACATCACCACTGCTCCATCCATACAGGAGTTTTGAAGAGATATTTGTACATAAAACATCTCAATGACACATACTTGTACTACACATACAGCACCCACTGAGCAAGCTAACTGGTAACTATATCAGCTGCAGGCTTTACTGAGTATCCTTCTCAGACTTTATATCAGGGTGTCCTTCTCTTAGAGAGATGCTGTAATGGCAACTAAGAGGTCCCTCACTCCCTAACATAGTAACTTCCATTGAAGCCTCAACCATTGATGGTAATTTGTTCATCTGCTTGACATGTTCTACAGTTACCAAAGCATCAGTTTGTTCATAATTGCAAACTCCACATCCAATATTCTACTGCCAATATATTCGCCAGTAACCCTGGTGGGGTGGATTCTGGGTGCTATGGCTTGACAAAGCTATGGTTGTGTCTGGGATGGAA
Source organism: Morbakka virulenta (assembly GCA_003991215.1). Lineage (NCBI taxonomy): Eukaryota > Metazoa > Cnidaria > Cubozoa > Carybdeida > Carukiidae > Morbakka > Morbakka virulenta. Next base: position 47,704 of record RDPX01000087.1, read on the forward strand.
TTATCAACTCAAAATACTGTAGGCCTATGCTTTGCATATAATACTAATGTTTTTATCACAGAAAAAATAATAGGCCTATAGAAATTATCATTATTGAATGTAATATTATCACTATGTTATAATTGCACAGTAAATATTACATATCTCGCATAATTCAAAATTTTCGTTCAAAGCAGAGTAGCTACCAAAACTTCCCTGCTGATACCATCATATCTGCTGCTTTTGTGGTACTGCATCACCCATTCATTGAATTAGACTAACATTTTTCCTCTTTTGTCATTGTCATTTCAAATACAATTAGGCAATACACCTTCTAATTCATATTATGAAAGATGCAGTATTGCTAGAGTCATTTAAAAGTTGATAAATGGAAAGGAAGGTTTTCCAAATTCATCATAAGCGAGCCTGTATGCCTTCAGCATATACGCCCCTGTGTACCCCATATGTACTTCTACTTCCTACATGGCGTTACTAAAAATGAAACTGAATTCAAGTAATAATTGATATAATTTTATCTCGAATCTCATCACGAAAGGGTGCTGTCATTAGACATGTATTATATGTTCATCCCTATCTATCCGCTGACTCTATGAGAGTAGTTAAAATTAACAGGTCAAAGCAGGTAGTTTTAAGAACAGTAGACTTATATCTGTATCTGTATGGTATACGCTTTAGAGCCTAATTTTGGGGTTTTTATAACGGTAGACTTATATGCTATCTAAGAGCTTTGGAAAAAGCTTTCCCTAAAAATGGAGGCAACCCCCAACTAAACGCAGTTGTGTAGGTTTTTAAGCTGCAGGGGTTCTTTTAGTCAGAGCCCGACAACTTATATATACTTAAAACTACATGTATAATGTCAAATTGAGGGTAACTCATACCTCATAATGATCCCTGTTAGTCTTTTTAATTGATCTGCCTCTTCTTTCTTGATTCAAATTTTGAAGTTGATGTTCATTTTTTCTCTCTTTTCCAAGTTGTTGTTGTTTCTCTTTCAAAAGCATGTCACATTGTAAAATAGTCGTTGCCATGGAATCAGCACTATTTTCAAAAGTTGCTAAATAATGGTTCCCTTGCAGTACTAAATGTCCTTTGCGGTGAGGTTTGTCAGTGTCAAAGAAAATTTTATTTTGATTTGGTATAAGACAAAAGAAAAGAATAACAGAATTGCTGTCTTTGGATCTAAATACGACTAATTTTCGAAAGAGCAAAGAAAATTTAGTCATTTAAAACAAAAGATAAGGAACTGCATTACTTTGAAGAACACAAAGACGATATGAATATTGGTAAGTCGAATCTCATCCCCTTACCGAAACCAGGGAAACCACCAGGACCTGTTAAGGACCTCAGACCCATCAATTTCTTGAATTCTGTTCGCAAAATCACCTCGAAAGTAAGATTAGCTCGAATAGAACCAAAAATTGACAAATACTTATCGCCAAATCAATCTGCTAGTAGAACTGGAAGATCGACTGGAGACGTTGTATGGGCCCATCGATTTATGGCGGCAAAATGTCAAATATATCAAAATACCCCGGTGTTTATAATCGGAATTAATATGAGCTCAGCATTTGATACCATTGATTGTCAATCCCTGACAGACGAGATGGCAACCTTCACAAAAGAGGATAACATGAGGATGATACGATTGTTATCGAGGGGTGAATCACTTAAAAAAAAAGTGTTTGAGAATGAAAAATTATAAGGGCTGTTGAGAATTATTGGGAGTTATTAAGAATTATTGGGAATTATAGAGTTTGTGAGAGTTATTAAGAATTATTAAGAGTTATTGGGAATTATTAGAAATTATTAAGAATTATTGGGAATTATTGAGAATTATTGGGAATTTTTGAGAATTATTATTGTTATAATAATAATAATAATAATTATTATTATTATTATTATTATTGTTATATATATTGAGAATGATTATGAGTTGTTTGCTATTATTGTGAATACTTAGGAATATGTAAGTCTTTGACAATGATTGGTTATTATTGATAGTTCCTTAAAACGATCACTAATGCGACAATTATCAAAATAGGGATATCATCTTTTGAATTTGAGATCTGAAATTCTTGAGAACACAAGCTAATTAAAGAGTAAGAGTACCCAGATATTTTGATGTGATCTAGTTCTGCTTTTGAAAACTTATCTATTTGTGGGGAAAGTGGTGGAAGATATGGTTTGTATATTGTGATGTCAATAAAATCACAAGACAGCGGCATTTTGCACATGAAGATGCTGGGAAACACGTAGATGGGAATCACATGCTTCGTGAGCTGTTCCTGACTTATAAACAATATTATTCTTTTACTTTCGTTTGCAAAATTGTCAACACAAAACTGTTAGTAGGCCATCAATGCTCCACCAGAACTTATGGGACTGGAGGGCTTAGATTGGGATGGCTAATTTAAGGCAGTAACCAACCGTAACATATGTATGGTCCCTCGACAATGCAAAGAGTAAAATATGTGAAGCTTGTTGCAGCCTATTACCAATTTTCAGAAAGCTGAAATGAATGAGAAAGAAGGTATTTGTCAAAGAGTGACGTTTTGGTCAATTAAGGATTATCTTAAGCCCGAAAGCCTCGGCGGTCATGAATCCGAATTTTCCAGGGTCACCGGTACTAAATCAATTTGTGTAGCAATTATTTTCAAGTTATTACCGAGCTTCAGTAAAAAGTAATGGATGGATCAGAAGTTATCTTTCAAGTTGCGCTTTTTACCATTTTGGGTCTGTTTTTAGCCCAAAAAGCCCGAAGTGTAGAGGGCCAGATTTTTGACAGGGTCAATCGACAGGCGTGCTCCAAGTTATTACAAAGTTTTACAAAAGAATTAATGGGTGAATAAAACATTATTTGTAAGAATGTGTGGTTTTGACCATTTTGGAGTTATTAGGTCCCAGTGATCTCAAACCAGATTTTCCCGGAGTTCCGCAACACTTCATGAATATGCGCAGCAATTATTTCCAAGTTCTTACCAAGCTTAAGAAATATCTAATAGATGGGTCAAAAGTTGCTTTCCACATAGCGGAAATTTGAGCATTTTGCCCCACAAATGACCCCTTTTACCATCCAGGTGCCAACGAGAATTTTTATCAAAAATCCGACAATGTTACTTTTCGTCCCTTATATAGTTGTAAATTCCTGTAAAATATCAAAAAATATAATGCGTGGTTCTTTAGAATAGTATAAATAGACATACGAACGTACGAACGACCAAGGACGAATTCTAAGGCGCCTAATCCTCCTAAAGTCGGGGGATCAAAAGTAGAACAGCAAGAGAAAATAAAAACCTTGCCCCTGCTTTTAGTTTTGGAGTTACAATGTATGAGATAAGGACATTCTCTACCCTTTATAAAACGAACACCGAAGCCCTAACATCACTGTTGGTACAAGTAATTCATGAAGATATGAACTTATGAAATGTTAAGAGATAATGAAGATGGCACGCGTTAGCAAATTTGCGAATCGTCAGAAGGTCTCTTAAAAAAAACGAAGTGCAATTTTTTACTGCCCCGTTTTCCTATTGATAAATGAAC
>RDPX01000087.1:55875-96453 GCA_003991215.1 Morbakka virulenta
TCCCCGCTATTTTCATAGGAGGTAATTTTTCATCCCCAAATTTTAGGAGTTAAGACCGTAAAATTCCCCCCTTCTTTCTACTCCACTCCTCCTTGTGCTGATTAGGGATAGACGTCCGACTATGACATAAGTGAATCAATAAGTGACTAGTAGAGGCTTTTTTTACATGCCAACTTAATTGAAAATGGAAGAAATACCTTTTTGAAACACAGTTAAATCTCAAAAGTACTCAGAAAAATAAAGAGGCTTACTCCGGAGTACCGAATAATCGTCCTCCCCCTGATTGTTAATTTTTGAGATTTTTTCCAAATCCTGATTTTATTCCAGCCCCCATTTTATTAATTTTCCAATTTTTTGAAAGCATGAATTTATAATTTGCCTCTAACGTGAACTAAGCACAAAAATCCATTGCATTTGATAATAGGCAGTGTGCCCATTTTAGTTGCAATCGTGGGGTCAATCGTCCAAATATTGTGCAATTTGCCCTTGTATTGAGGTTAAAGTGCACTCTTGACTATTCCATCCCCTAATTGTTACATTTTTAATTATTTCTAACCCCCTAATTATTCCAACCTCGCATTAATTGAATTTTCAAATATTTTTACCCACCCCAATTATTCCAAGCCCCATTTATTACATTTAGGAGAATTTTTCAACCCTCAATTATTCATGAAATCCATGAATAATTGAGTATTGAATATTTTGTGAACGAGATGTAACAAACAAAGACAATTATGAAGAATACATCTGTGTAATATCAGGAGTGAGAGCACAGAGGTATGTACCTGCTACCCATGATATGACAACTCTCACAATGTTTGTGTTATATTTTTTGTAATAGCTATCAATTTTGTATATCAATGTTTTGCTTAAATTGTAATTGTATGTGCTAGACTGGAGTATTTTTCTGGTTGTGAATTGGTCTAGATTGCTCACCATAATTGTTTTTATCTTTGTAGTTTTTACGACTCAATAGATTCAATAGACGCAATAGACTCAAAAGACTCTTTCGACTCATTCTACCCAATACAACTTGGAGTCCGTAAATTAAAATAAAACTAGTTACTCCACAACAACCTGATAATTACGCGGTAGCTCACAGCGTGCTAAAGTAAAAACTCTTTCTCGAGTTGGAATGAAGTTGGAGTACAAGATGGCACAAAGACAATTGCGTCTTGGACACTGCAGGTGCTAGACTACAGAAAGACCGCACATGCATGCACGCAGTACATCAATGACATAAATTTGGATGTTATTATTACCTCTTCAATAAATAAATACTGCTTTGGCTCCGCCTGATCCCTGAACAAGAGACGGACAGCCCAAACTGACGATTGATGTTATTGCTGTATGATCCAGAGCAAAGCCAAGTAACAGCTAAGTACATGTATATGCAAAGACAGTGTCAATAATTCTTGGGAAGACATTCACATTGCTGCAATAATAGCAGACATTCATAAAGTTCCACTTAGAGAAAATTTTGTGTAGCAGTAGCCTTTGTACTTTTTAATGGGGAGCGCATTTTAATAATTTTTCAATCGGTGTAAAAGTTTGTTAATCACTCAGACAGACGACCCAGGGCTGAATTAGATAGCAATTATCATTCTTTGTGTCGTGAAACCCGTCAAATAGGAGACGGATCTTAGTTGTTTTGTTTACCCACATTATTGGTGTGGCGAGATAGATAGCGGTGTACGGTATTACATGCAGCAATGGTTTACTGTTCCCTGTAATCATCTAATAGGCATCATTGCTACACTGCCCATAATGTCCACCCATTCAGAAATTCCCAATGTAGGCTTACAAGTAAAACAGACCGGTACTGGGTCTAAAACCAGGGCTAAAGAAACCCTACTCAATGGCTTACAGTTGCTTTGTCAGTCTGTCACTGTAACACATGAGCAAATTAGAGAAAAGCTCAATGAAGACTTGAGCATAGATCAGTTGTTGGAATTCCAGCAATAATTAGTTTGTCATCTCAACCCAATGACTAATGTGTATGAACAGCTTAGATCGCTAGGGTTAGAGATTGATTTGTCTACCAGACAGCAGGTAGACAGAATTCATGACATTCAGAAAGCGTTGTCACTTGCCATAGAAAACATATTGGCTAGAAATAGAAATGATGTTTTGTCAATCAAGTCATCCAGTTCATCTGCTGCTTCGTCGGTATTTAGCCAACGAGCTAAAGAAGCAGAAATAAATGCCAGACTTGCTAAAAAAGCATAAGAAGCTGAAATTGAAATTGAGGAAGAGGAACGTAAGCTGCAAGAAATGCAGAGAGCCCTGCACCTCAGAAAACTCGAACAGAAGATTAAATTAGCAGAACAACAAGCCGCTGCATTTATGGAAGCTGTCTTAGAAGAATGTGTTGTTGACGCACCAGTGACAGGGACAATTGGCCCGCCTGGTGCAATTGTTGATTCAGTGTTGTCTAAAGTAACTGAAAAGAAAACATGTAAAACTGATCATTCTTGTTCTTGTAATTCTTCAGCAGCTCAGGTAGATTTGCTGACAAAGGGGTTTGTTGATGCCCTTAGTTTGTCACGCCTACCAACTACCGCACCTGATGTATTTGATGGTAACGACCCCATGCTATTTGCACCATGGAAAAATTCATTCTCAGCTGTAATTGATACCAAAACATGTTCTAATGTTGACAAATTGCTCTATTTGAAGCAATATGTAAGGGGCAAAGCGCTTAACGCAAAACAAGGCTACATAATGTTAGACAGTGGTGATGGGTACCAAAAGGTACGTGATTGCCTCAAAAAACGGTATGGTAATATGTTCACAGTAGCAGACAGCTTCCGCGACTTATAATAAGACATAATATAAATAAGGCGATTTTCATAAAGCATATATATTTTTTAAATAAGTCTTTTACATCAGCCTTTAATAATAGGCTCTACTATGGATGAAATATGCTCTGACACCTTGACAGTCACTGAAGAAGGGACCTCCAGTTCCTTTTCTTCTTTGTTTTCTGGTTCCCTGACCCTCAAACTTTCATGGAATGATATTTAGCCAAAAAGTAGAGAGGCCAGGCGCCTGTATGCGGCCCTATTTACTAGACATGAAAATACAGAAATTTTAAATATCCAGATATAGGCGCCGCGCCGTAATGCGAGATTAAAAGGTAAGAAGGACCAATTGAATCCTCATTATTCCGCATTATGCCCCCCTACATTTCGACACATACTAATGCGGAATAATGCGGAAAAATTCTTTATGAATCATGGTAATTTTGACTAAGTTACATTCGTGGCTGAAAAAGTACTGCATTTCCAATGTGTGGCCAACGGGGCAATTATACACATCTCGTTTGGGAGGAGGGCTAGGATCTGGATTACAGAGGCTGGGTAGGAATGTGAATTAAGAAAAAATACAGAAATTCTAAGTAAGGTCAATAGGATATTATGTTGGTCCACGTTTTGTAGTTGGATTACTTAAGAGGTCTGAGATGTTTTTTAAATCAAAGCCTTTAAATGATAATATGAAAAAAATATAATTCTCATTCATAACATAACAACTTACACTGCGTGAAATTCCAAGTTGATCAAATTTATACCATTCTACGGATTATACCGTTTTCGATTCTCTTAGTAAAAGCGATGACAGAAGTAAACGTGATTCTGGGGGTCAATCTTCCGGAGGGGCAATCTTCCTGGGGGCAATCTTTCTGGGGGCAATTCACCTGGAATCCACGTCAGCAAAATACTGAATGCAAAAAAAAGTTTAGAAATCTTATTCTTACCTGAACTTCTTGGTTCTGTCACCTCAGCTCCGACTACCTTTGAAATTTCGAACTGGGAAGATTCTGGATCTGTATTTGCCATCTTAATGTATCTGTGGTCACATACACATTCGTAACAAAGCAAATGATATCATTTCCTCTTTGCAAACAGTTTTCATTGAGATTTCGCAACAAACGCGGTCAGAGGTAATGTTAAACGCAACAATAAAAACTTCATGCAACAATCCCCATTGTGCTAATCTTGACTCGGATGTAATGGGAATAATGGAGAGTTATTGGGAATTATCCAGAATTATTAGGAATTATTCAGAGTTATTGAGAACTATGAGAACTGTTGAGAATTTTGGGGAACTGTGCAAATTTATTGAGAATTATGAGATTTTTTCAGAATTATTGGAATCAATAAGAATTCTGGGAATTATTGAGAATTATTGAGAGTTATTTGGAATTATTAAGAGTTGATTAAGAATTATTGAGAGTTATTTGGAATTATTAAGAGTTGATTAAGAATTATAAGAATTATCGGAATCATTTAGGAATTATAAGAAACTTGTTTGAGAATTATTTCAGTGATTTACCCTCGATTTTTATCAAGCGAAATCACCATAACAATTAATTTCGACAAACATGAACCTGAAACTGTGGATACAAATATCGGTTCTCCACAAGGAACTGCTATCAGCGGATGCTTCTTCAATACCGAATTAGAACACGCCCTCGGATCAGTAAGAGAAAAGCTTAACCGTATGAAACCTGGCATAAAACACTCCTATTCTGTTACATCATCACTGTTAATAGATATGGAATATGCTGATGACACTGACTTTTTGACAGAAAACTACAGCGAAAAAGAATAGATCAAAAGCATTGTTAAAGACACTCTAGCCAAGCATAACTTGAAAGTCAATGATGATAAGACTGAGGAAACAAACATAAGAAGAATGAATCATAAAGGTAGAGAAGAGTGGAGAAAAGTGAAAAAACTAGGGAGTTTGCTTGGAGATTTCGAAGATGTTAGAAGGAGAATCCAGCTATCGTATGCAGCAAAGGCAAAAATGGACAAATTGTGGCTTCATAAAGACCTTTCGATCCATCACAAAATAAAAATTTATAAAGCCTTAGTAAAACCTGTACTTACCTACAATTCCAACTCATGGGGGCTCACCAAACAAGAAATCGGNAAACTATGGAGGTTGCTTGGAGATTTCGAAGATGTTAGAAGGAGAATCCAGCTATCGTATGCAGCAATGGCAAAAATGGACAAATTGTGGCTTCATAAAGACCTTTCGATCCATCACAAAATAAAAATTTATAAAGCCTTAGTAAAACCTGTACTTACCTACAATTCCAACTCATGGGGACTCACCAAACAAGAAATCGGAGTAATTCAAAGAACACATAGAAATCAATTGAGAAGAATATGGCAAAACTATAAACCTAAAAATGACTAAATCTATACTATGAGCAACAAAATACCAATTAGCCATTTCACCACGAAATCAAGATGGAATCGCTTCGGTCATATCTTAAAAATGCCAACTAATACACCAGCTCAATCTGCAATGACATACTTCTTTGAAGTCCCAAGAAATGCAAAGAAATACCCTGGTATGCGAAGAAGGACACTACCTGAGACCATAAATTTAGACCTAAAACGAATCTCCACCGTTAACCATTGTTTTCCTGTGACGAAATTCGAAACAGCAAACGATCTTGAAAAATTACGAAAATTAGCAGAAGATAGGAATGGTTTTAAAACATTGACTGAAACTGTATTCAATGGAGCGCATGGTGATCAACCCAGAAATTGAAAACCGACAAGCACAGAGAAAAAGAAGAAGAAGGAGGAACTGCATCAGTTTTTTAAAAAAGGATAATCAAAGGTTATTATTCGTCTGCATTAATAGCAAATTAAGACATTTAGTTCTTGCTTTCTACAATTTCTATCTGTTATGCACTATCTTATTATGGTTAGAATCTATACCTCCCTTTGGAACATTAGCTCACAAAATACTGAAAACTCTTATTTTATAGATTTATACTTCAAATGTATGGAGTAGAAGGAACAAATCAAACGCAATAAAGACAAGACTGTGCAACTCTCTCAGTTTATATATTACTATTTATGGATCCGAATCGTGGACTTTATCAGTAGAAGACTGCAATTGATTAAACGTGTTTGAAAATGATCGTCTCGTCGAGCTTGTTTGGAAACATTCGTCGTGATAAGTGCAAAATAAAGGACATGAGATTTAGGTTAAATACTAAAAAGAACACCACCGAAGTGATCAGTTACACTGGCTTGGTTGTGCTGTCAGAGAAAATGAAGAGGGTTATGTCTATTGCTTTGACAGGCAAGATTTTGATTGTGGCCGTCTACGAGATGAAATCCCCACCCTCCTGGAGCTGGTGTGACCAAATACAACCTGAGACGAACCATCATCATCATCATTGCATACTCATCAACTTCGTCGATATAATGCTACCGATGATAACATCCCTATCCTTCCTGTCAGAACACTTGTGTGCCAGGGTTTCGAGGTTTTCTAAGATGTTTTTGCTGTTGATGATCTTTGCTTTTTCCAGTTTTGTTAGATTTTTTTCAGCCAGGTGGCTTTCGCCCTTCCTACAGGTCTTTTCACAGGTTTAGTGCACTTATCCGAAGCTAGTCTAGCAAGCGTATCTTATGGGAGCCGTAGTAAATGTCTGAACCGTGAGAGCAGACATTTCATAGCTTTTATACTCCAATGTGTTTTACCAGTGTGGAGGTACATATCTTCATTTGTGATAATGTTTGGCCATGCTCTGTGGATCATTTTCTTCATTAGATTTCGATAAAAAGTATCTATGGTATTTTCAGTGCATTTCGTTACTGTCCATATTTCAGAGTTGCATAAGAAAACGCTTTCTAGGTATGTACGAAAAACTTTAGGTTTTACATGTTCAGTGACTAGGCAACTATTAAAGATTGACTGCAGTTTCTTGTACCAGTCCATTGTTAGGATTTTTCTTCTTTTAATGTCCTCTTTAGTATCTAAGAGTGAAGCTAGGTATTTGCACTTCTTCAAGTTGTAGTCTCCATTTCTTTTGATGTTGAGCTGTCCCATGTTGTTCTTGTTTACAATGAGGTCTTCTTCAGTAAGCATTTGAGGTATCATCCTTTAGACTTGACTAATTTTCGAGCTGCAGGAAGTGATGAAAGTTATGTCGTCCGTGTATTTTGGGTCTATCTTAACTTCGTGTGCGTCTCTGTCAATCAACCGGTCTAACTCTAACCAAAGTGACTTATTATAGTTGATTCTTTCGATTTGTTTAGGGAGATGTTTTATTGCATGTCCCAAGTAGAGTATGAATAGGAGTGCAGATAAACAGTCTCCTTGAGATATGCCTATGCTTGTTTTAATTTCTGAGCCGGTGTCATTTCCACTTCAAACGTTCAACTTTACATCATTTATTAGTAGATACATTAAATATAATTCACAGTCTGTTAGTATTTCTTTAAGTATATTCATGAGTTTTTCTCCATTTACTGTATCAAAGCCTTTGACATATCCAGCAGTAGCATATATATTTCGAAGTTTTCAGATGTTATAGCCCTTTCCGCAAGGATTTTGACAGTGAATATTTGTGCGTTTGTTGATCTTCCGCTCTGGTAGTTTACTTGGCTACGTGGGATGTGTTCTTTGAGTCTTTACCAACGTTCCATCAGTAGGATAGTTAGGATTTTCCTGAGCTGGGATAGCTGGATGATAGGTCTTACATTGATTTTTTCTTTTACCTTTGGCGGCATTGCTACTGCCTGTTCATAGGGCTTCCAGGTATTTTTCTGCTTTCCTTGTTTGGTTCAGGATCTCTGATATTTGTTTCATTAGGATGCCAGGACCATACTTCACCAACTCTGTAAGTACTCCATCAGCACCGGTTGCTTTGTTGCTTTTCAGCTTCTGGACTGTCATCTTTATTTCGTCTGGTGTAAATGGCGGGTTCCTTTCAGTAGGTGGCAGCGGTTCAACAACAGTGCCAGGTGTAAAGAGGTTTCTAAAGTGATTTGTGATGTAGATGCTCTGTTTCTTCGGTTACGAGACAAGCCTGAAGTCATCATCATAGATTTTTAGTGGTTTTTGTGGTTTAAGTGAGTTTTTTATGCATTACTTGATAGTACTTATTGTAGTCATTTTTATATCGCTCTAGTTCAATCATTTCCATTTGGATACTTTCTGTTTTTTCTTTTTTGAGGATTTCTTTGATTTGGTTAAATGTTACATTTCTTTACCTTTTGAGCCTTTCCTTTGTTTGTGGCTGATTCTGCTTCATCTCGTAGGGATTTCTGTGAATTCCCATGAAGAAAAAATCAGATCTAAAGAAAAAAATCTCAAAACTTAGATCTTCAAGTTCCTTGGATGCTGTTTTTGATGTTTCTTGTGTTTGTCCGAGTACTTCTATCCCTGTTTCTTTGAAGGCTTCAGAGTTCCAGGCTTCCTTCCATGGTTTGTCAGGATTACTTGTGTCAATTTGTGGAGTTGTCAATTTTTCTTTCAGGACCGATGAGTATGTTTCTTGCACCTGCCGATCTTATATTTTGTTGATGTCTATTTGGGTACGTTTTTGTTAGAAGCTTTAGGTTTCGTCTATTGAAGCCTCATTTTTGTTTTGACAAGTTTGTGATTCGTTTTGTTACTTAGCCACTGTATGATCTAAAGTCTTTCACGAAAGTTTTATGAAGGCGTTTCACCATAATGTAATCAACTTGATTTCGGTATGGGTTTCTTCTGATTGTGGGATCATGAATTCTGTGTTCTTGGATGCGTTCTAACGAGGCCCATGTTGTGCGATTGTCCATTTTGTGTGAAAAGAAGGTATTCGTCAAGAATAGGTCATTTTCGTGAGCTAATTGTAATAGGTGGTCACTATTAGAATTTACAATTCCCTTCCCAAACTTACCAATATTTTCTTGACTGTCTGCGGATCTAGTTTTTGCGTTGAAATATCCAAGACCAATGAGCATGTGTTTATCTTTTCTGTGTTAAGAGCATAGGAGATTTAGTTGGGCATAAAAGGCATCTCTAGTTTGAGGATTATTTTCAATTTTTGAGATTGTTGGTGCATATACTGCAATTATACTTGCATAGTATTTTTCGTTCAGCTCCATTGTAGCTATGAATATACGGTCGATCACTCTTTTGAAGCTAGGCTGTAACGAAGTTTCTATCACAAATCCGGTTCCAGTGTAGTGATTGTCTCCTTGTATTCCACTATGATATATATGATACGTTTTTGGCTGCTTGTTTTCTTCTTTCAGTGTGACTGTACATAGGTCTTCATCCAGTATATGTGTTTCGGTCAATGCCAGTATTTGGAGGTTGTAATTGTACGCATCTTCGCATATATTTGTTTATCTTCGCCTTTACATCCTTGCACACTTAGTGCTCCAACATTGAAGAATACGAACGTTTTCTTCGCATTTTACATTTTCGCATTGCAGCAGGCATGGGTCCAGCCGGCGTCTCCCAGATCGACCTTGTTGAAACAAAGACACCATTCATACCTCTGAGAAGAAAAGCGGTTGCGTAAGATGAAACAGTTTGTGGCAAAAAATGTGCGATGATCTGATCAAAGATTTTGCCTTTAAGTTAAGTAAGGTATGTCATACAAAATATTGCCATGTGTTTACTATACGATATAAAACAGAAGACAAAATAGTATGACTGACATATTTTGAGCAAGTGGATAGAAAGAATGACAACGAACCAGTAAAGATGAAAGTGAGCATAGCAGTGACGGAAAGTAGAAACGTAGAGAAAAAAGACGGTAAGATGAAGTGGGGCTGTAAAGCGTGACCTAAGCAAGGCAACACCGGAAGCACGGGGACAAAAGACGGTAGGCCGCACAGTATATTTTGGAACCCTACTCTTTTTAAGGCAGTCTGGTTATACAAAGTCAAGCCAAAGGACGATTCACAGATTAAAAACTTTTTCCAAATCAGAAATCTTGATTGTATTAAAGGCAGTATTTTTGTGCCTTTGAAAAGCCCCAGGATTTTATTGTAGAAATTTTACAATCACACAGCAACAGTCATAATTTATTAAAAATTGCCACTGACACACAAAAGAAGTAAAAAATGAATATCTTCACTAAGTACACCAGCCCAGGTATGACAACAGTATTCCATGCAAGAGCGCATGGTAGATTTATTCAGATATAAAATTGCTTCAGATGTAAGGTAATCTCAAGCACGATGCAAAGAACCAAACTTAAAAGCAGACTTGCCAATAGATTAAATATAAGAACCCCAAGAAAGATAATGACAAACTTAGGATTCTCATTTATTTACATTTCTCAAGAGGAGAAGCAACCTCACCAGGATTAACATCAGAATGATACTCCATGAATATTGGAGGAAAATAAGAACCCAGCTTTCTACTGAACGAAATCAGATGCATTTTAGTTACTTCTTTTAGCATTCTTTGACAGCCTAAAGGTCTGATTCTAAAGCTTCCACAAGTTTGGATTATGAAGGAGGCCAGTTTGCCACATCCTATCAAATGCCTTAGCAATATCAATTGCTAGTACTTGCACTTGACAAAACATATTTATAAAGCTATAAATACTTTCCTTGTTTACAGTCAAAAGGTCACCAGTAGAGTAAGATCAATTAAACACTTTGGTTTGTGCATGTAGAATATCATACAGACTATCACAGTATGACTGCACTATATAACAGGCTTATTGCACTCACCCGTCGCCACTTAAAGAGGAGTAGCCTTGAAACCATAGCTGCTTGGAGAAAACCCATTTCTTTCTAACTACTCGGCTGTTGCACTAAGGTGTTTAGATGGGCACTGGATCATGGAGATCATTTATTCTTTGTCAGGTCATACTTTTAACACTTTTTGGTGTCTAGTCACCTTGCCCACTAGGTAAAAATTGGCCGGGGAGCTTGGTGAATCACCAGTCACACAACGAACTTTAAGTCGCCTTCTAGGAACAAGCAGAGGATAAGGGGTGGAGAATTCTTGTCTCTCACCTTCCACGGGTTGGGTGGTCTCATGTTCATTAAGACAAAATTGATCAATTTAAACAACTTGAAAACTTACACACTTGGTATCATAATGGCTTTAGTTAGTGTTATCAACTTCGTCCTGTTGATTAAACACCATTTGAAATTATTTATCTGATTATCAAATATAAAGCAGTAGTAAGCTAGTAGTTAAATCAGCAGTTTATCATGCTAGTTTCTAGGCTGGAGTGCCATCCATGTTTTTAGAAATATAGCATTTAAATTGTTTTTTCGTGACAAATGTCTTACTAATTTGTTTGTACTGTTTTCAAAGATAAAATTTTAAAAAGTAAAAGCTCTAATATAGCATTTAAATTGTTTTTTCGTGACAAATGTCTTACTAATTTGTTTGTACTGTTTTCAAAGATAAAATTTTAAAAAGTAAAAGCTCTATTTGGTTATTTACAACATCAAAGGATGGTTCCTTCAGGATTCAAAATATACTCTTAACAAAGTAGACCCGAAGTTACGTTAATATTCTGGAATCTACAAAAGAATTAAAAATATTGAAAATATAAATGATCAAGAAAGTATTTTTAAATAATCACATTGATGTTAAAGCGGAACGTTCGAAAGTATAAACTGCTTTGGTATGGCGTAGAAATTGTAAAGAGTAATGATGAAAAGTATATACTAAACCATCCATGTGGCAATGAAAGTCGTCCGACAATATAAATATATATATGTTTCGATAAAATAAGTACAAATCTTCCTCTTTTTTCCTTAAAAAGAATTTTAAAATGTCTGAAGCACTTTTTACACATAGTTCTATTCAGACGTTTGCAGACAAATCTTTAGGGAAGACTTTGCTTTAAGGCTTGAATTAGGACAAACATTTCGATTTTTGTATTGATGATTTAACAGGCCAGGCTGTCTAGTGATGGATGTTTCAAATTTTTATTTTTCTGTGATAAAACTTCACCAAAGTGTGGTCTAAATATTGAAATCATCAAAAATTGATAGACAGTGGCAATAATTACAACTATCGGCATAAGTAGTTTTTTTAAAAAAAAGAAAGGATGCTCTATGGTCTATGCCATGTCGACGATTTGGTCTACCTTAAGGAACGAAATTAGGACTATCAAAACTTTATTGGACACTTAAATTGCGTTGCTTTATACTAAGCCCAGTAATTACCAAGATCTTAGCAAGCCCTGGTTAACTAAGGCCATTTTTTGCTTGAAAGGAATCAGATGGAGAAACTATCGATTTCAACTGATGCCCATTCTGGTAAGCTTTTAAATCTGATTAAAAAATTGCTCAAAGGTTTGCATGTGGCAGGATCAAAACAATCCATGTCTTGAGTGGGGAAGTTTCAAGAATCTTCCGATACTATGAAGGCTCTTTTAAATCAATTAAGCTTGTGCAAATGGTTTGGATAGCAATAGATGGAGTTAGTGATGACAATTAAAATTATCTACCTATTTTGATAAGTTAGTTTGCTGAAGAAAACTTGATTACTATGTCATTGTTAGACATGCCATATATTGAGAAAGGCAGAGATGCAGAAACCATGTTTAGAATTGTAGATCTTCTTTGAAAAAAACTTCTTTACCGTGGAGCTCTTGTTGCACATTCTTATCTAACAACACTAGCTCAATGGTTGGGAAGAATGAAAGCCTTATGACATTTCATTTTTAAAATTTTTTAGGGGAAAGATGGCAATTTTTTCTGTGTTCATTTGATGTCTTCTTCCAGGGTGACGACTTTTGTTGGTCTGGATTGACTGCAATTTTGTTTGTTATTAGTTTCTTCAAAATACTAGTCCACAGGTCCATTAGCATGGCATTTTAAGTTCAATCTCAGAACATGGCCAAATAATTTCAAGCAAGCTTTCAGGATAAAAAGTGAGACTGGATATGATTTCCATCCCTTATACGGGTTGGTGTTTGAGATAACATGAAGGAGTTTCTTGCCAATGGGATGACATAGCTGTGTTCGTTGGAATGAATCTATCATGTTTTCTTCTTTTTTGGATAGCTCCCATGTAGAACAGTTGTAAAGTAAAACTGGTAAAACAAAGTTGTTGTATAAATTTAATTTTTTCCCTTCGTTGATGTGATCCTTTCTGATCCAGACTACGTAACATTTATTCGTGCTCAGTATTACTAGCTGTGTTTTCTTTTCGGATGGTGTCTTCAGAATTTCCAAGCAGAGAGCCTACCTTCTTCACGTTCTGTCACTATGTGTTCTGTTTGCTATTAGCTGACTTTAGGATTTCGTAATGGAAACACTGGACTCATTACATCTTTAATCTTATTCTTCTCCTTTGCTGTTTTCGAAATAAATTGTGTCACCAGCGTAAACAGTTTTTGTTGGTAATTTAGATTGAGATGTTTTGATGTCAGAGTGCTCATTCCCTGGTTTCTTTAGGTTGACCTCATATCCTAGTATTCCTAGACAGTCTTCTAAGTAAATACATGTTGTTGTTTTTTATAAGCATAACGTTTATAAGCATATTCAGGCTCAGATAGGACATTTTGTTAAGCACATGCTAAGCATATTTCCCAGTCTTGGCTTTTACTTTTGAAGTGTCTTTTTTAGTTCCAAGGCTTACATAACATTTCAAAGTGTGATATTTCCTAGGAAAAGACTCTATGAAACTTGTAAACAATGCTTTAAAAAATCGAATTAAGAATTCAAATCTATTCGCATTCAAAAACTTTTTTTGATTTTTGAATGTTAAAATTTTAAACCAAAACAAAAGAAACCTTAGCTCTGACTTTCTAGTATATTTCATATCTATACAGTTGTTGGAATAAAATATGTCAAAAGTGAGAGTCAACAAACGAAAGCAGCCAACATTAGCTGCTTTTAAATTCAAGAAAGAGGTTGTGCATCGTAAAATCAAGCAGGAGGTAAAAATGCCTTTGGAAGCAGTGAAAGTTTTGTTTCAATGTAATTACCGCGCTAATCGATTCAAGAACAACCAGGAGTTGGTATTCTATATTAAAAGCGTGCATAAAATTATCAATGAAGCTGCTCAGAAAAAAAAGAACAAAGCTGATTATGATGAACATTTATCGTTTCAAGTTAAGGAGGTTGTTGATCAAATGCTGAACAGTGTGGTAGCGGCAGAAGCCAAGAGTTTAGGTACAAGCAAGAACTCAGGGAAAAAAAGAAAGCAGTATACAGCCGTGTACAATGCAGCTGCAATATGCGACTACGAAAGTGGAGAGATGCAAGAAAGTGTAGCAAATAAATATGGCATCAATCAATCCCAAATTTACCGATGGCTGAAGAACAAACGATTTGTTATGCAAGACGCGGCATCAACACACCGTAAACTTAAAAAAAATAAAAGCCCATGTTGTCGTGCGGTTCCTACAATAATATCAAATTAGGATGCGATCAAAACAAAGAAACAAGAAAAAACACAACAAGGAGAAAACTCTAGCATTGATGAAATGGCATGCGATTAAATGGCATGGGAAAAATGCATCCGAACTGGTACAGAAGATCCAACATATGATACAAAGTTGGGACGACATAAACCACACGAAAGGTTAAACGTAGATCAATCGCCCCTTCCGTTCGTCGTTCATGGGAAACGCAAATACGAGTATGTACCACCAAAACAAGGATCGACGCACAATACATGGATAGCACAACCTAGTGCAGGATTGGAAAAACATCAGTGCACACTTCAATTAACATTCAGACAAGAGGGGAAGCAACCAAAACTTGCTGTGATTTTCCATGGTAAAGGTAAAAGAATTTCAGCCGATGAAAAGCTTGCCTGGCATCCTGAAGTCGATGCGTTTTGGCAAGACAATGCCTGGTTAGACCAGTATGTTTGTATGGACTGGTTTACAAGATCACTTTCACCCTTCTTCCAACAGCAAGGCTTATCCAAATTTGTTTTTTTGCTGGATAACTTGACAGTTCAAATGAAAAATGACTTTAAAGAAGTGTCTGGAACAAATGTGTTACTGTGGTATGGTTTACCCGATGCAACCGATCTTTGGCAGCCGGTAGACGCTGCATATGCTGCTTGCTTAAAGTCCCTGATTGCTATCGAACACAGGAAGTGGTTGGACATCGAAGATAACGTTGAAAGATGGTTTGGTAATGGAAAAACGCTATAGAGCAAAAGAAAGGCGTGTATTGATCAGACATTGGCTGGTGAAGCGTGTAATGCCTTGAATGGTGAGCGGTACAACAAATTGAAAAAAAGCTGCAGGACTACAACAAGTTGCTTAATTACCGCAGATGATTCTGATGACAAACTAATTAAGCCTGAAGGTCTAAAAAACTACCACGTCCCACCACCATCAGTGATTGACGCATCAACCACACCTGCGGTCTGTAACGTTGACAGTGTCCCTTCAGCTGAACCAGAAGAAAAAGACGTGTCGTTTGTTATTGATGACAACATATAATTTCTTTCCCCTGAAGACGAAGAGGGAGAGAGAAACCTATTTGACTTCATTGACGGCTTTATTGAAGAGTTAAAAGTCAGAGTATATGTATACATTATACTTATCATGTTTAAAGTTATGTTTTTTATTTGAATAAGAAGTTGTCACAGCTTTTGTTACATGCAAAAAATTTCTTTCTATTGAAACAACCTTAATTTTGACAGTTTTTCAATCAAGTACCATAAAAAATTAGTCATCATCTAATTTTTTCGGAAAAATAAGCATAATTTAAGCATATTTTAAGCCTGTCTGAGTTTTTTCCATAAGCATACATCAGCCCATTTTCGAAAATATGTATGCTTATAATAAAAACTTGTAAGGAAGAAAATTCCACTGATGCTATCCCTTTGTGACTGTCCTTTGTAGTTTTGAAAGCTTTCCGTTTTGACTCCCTTCATATTGATATTTAGTA
The DNA here is from genome assembly GCA_003991215.1 of Morbakka virulenta. Lineage (NCBI taxonomy): Eukaryota > Metazoa > Cnidaria > Cubozoa > Carybdeida > Carukiidae > Morbakka > Morbakka virulenta. The sequence goes on from RDPX01000087.1 coordinate 71,523, forward strand.
AGGTGTTGCCGAGAAATAAACTAGCCATTCTCTCTTCATCTTCAGGTAGTATGGATTCCAAAATTTCTATCAGGTCTTTTTTTATGATGGTGTCAAAAGTATAAGATATGTCAACTTGTTACATGTGCTTGACTTTCCTTTTTCTGTGTTTTGGTGTTAATCCGATGATGAGACCATACACTTGTGCTACGGATTTATCGGTAGGTACTTTGAGATTGTGATAGGACATCTTTGTGTTGTGATTTTATACGTCAGGATGATGGAGGGAACCTTTCAGAGAATTGTCAGGAAAACAACAGGTCTTAAGTTCTTGATCTGACCTCCTGGTTTGTTTGCTTTGCACAAAAACACTGCTTTTCTGGGATATGGTTCAAAAAAGCTTTGATGAAACTATGAACTTCTTCAGGAGCATACTTAACAAGCTCAGCCACAATTGGTGCTGTTCCAACCACTCTGTTGTTGTTTATTTTTAATGTGGCATGCCTCACTTCTTCTTTAGTGATTAGCTCATCGAGATCTTTCGGGGGTCTGGTAAATAGTAGGATCATCTTGGCTTTCACGTAGTAGAAGTGATCTTTCACGATATAATAAACGTCTTTAGGATTTGAAACATGGTTTCCATCTTTGTCGTACATGAAAGGGTTTTCTTTATTACGTTTAACATCTTTGCACCTCTAAACATTTTTGCCTCGTCCTGTAGATCTTCCATTCTTAAAACTACTTCATTGATTTCTTTTTCTCTGCTGATTTTAACATATTTTACGCATTTCTTCGATGTTTCCGTAGTTGAGTCTGATCTGCACATCTAATGCTCGAAATCTTGGACCAAAGCGTCTTTTGATCCTTAGATAATTTCTTTATTTCTTCATCATAATTTGTGCCGTGCTTGTTGCTTACTTTTCGTTTAGTCCCAAGTACCTTTTAATCACATTCTACAATCCTTGCAATGGCTTTGCTTTACTTTACCTGATCGTTAGTTTACTCCTCCTCACTTCTGTCGATTTCTTTTCGCAGTTGCTTTAAGTATTGGTCACGAACAGCTTAAATTTTCAGCATGCTAGTGTCAACCAGTGCATCGTCGTTTCTTTGTTTCTTCTGTAGAGGTAGAATCCTTCCATTCTCATTTTAGTGACGACAAGTTAATGATTACTCTTTACTTCAGTACCAGCATACGAACGATTGTTTTGCAAGATCAATTTCTGTAGTTGTAAAAGCTTTATCATTTCACGAGTCGTAAGCTTTTTCCGAGCTCGGAAAAAGCTTACGACTCATGACATGATAAAGCTCTTACATCTATGGCTTCCTTTGAGTCCATAAAGTTCAGAATTTTCAAGATGAATTTCTGTGTTGCTTTGCAGATTATGTAGGTAATTTGGTTAAAAAATTTGATTAATTTTGTGTTCTTGTTCGCATCAGTTGAAGTTTTCCCAACTGGTTCTTTGTTTTTCTGGGTATTTGAACGAGCTGTTTGTGATGAATAGATCATGGAGACCATAGAAATCAGCAAGCATCTGACCATTTGTATTCCGCTTACCTCTAAAATATGACCCCATGCATAATTTATCTTCAGATTTCTAATTTTTGTATATATATATCATCTGCGATTAATAATAGAAACATATTTGTAGTCTTGTCAGTTTTGATATCGATTATACCTTTTGCGATATTGGTATATCTGATCCAGTACAGTCGGGTTATGGTACAGTATGTGGTACATATACATTAATAGTGATAATGCAGTGGTTCATTCTTGTTCTTTTGATCTTGACTCTCATACCATCGTTCGCAATGGGTTTACAGGAATGAGATTCCTTGACTTGTAACTTGAGTTTGATACTGTTGATGTCATCTTCAGGTACACATTCATTTTGGTTGGGGTCCAGTTGTAATACCGATATTCTATGAGGCAGTTTCCAGTACCAGTGTATACTTGTTTCCCATTTTTCATGTACTACGAATCCATTACCATAACGTGGTCTGTCTGATGAAAGAAAGACGAGCTTCTGTTGCTCCTTTACTCCAAAATATATCTCCAGGATATCTTTCATTTCAGTTTCCTGGAGGCACCATAAATCGAGGTTGTATTTGTCGATAGCTCTTGCCGGTTGCTCTTGTTTTTCGGTCCTCGTGAACCTTGTTTGAAAGACCTGATGGTAAAGTTTGTGTTATCTGCTGGCTTTATGAACATTTATTATTTAAATGTTTGGTTATTAACTTCAACGGAAGTTCATTATTAACTGTTTGTTAACTTCGTTTATTAACTGGTTATTAACTTTTACGGAAGTTGATAAGCCCCTCTATTATGTGATGAACAGCAACAGGTGCAACCTGGCAAAATAATAATGGAAAGAATGGAAAGAGTTCCGAAAAAAAAAAGAAAAACCTTTTCTTCAAAGCGAGGTCGTTAGTAATATTGCGGACTTCAAGAAAGCAGCTCATTTTCCAAGTGGAAAGAGAGCCATGCATCAAAGATTAACTTCACTGTTGGGTCAACAACAGATTTTACACCAGCTATCAGGTAAGCCTTGGGTATTTATTTTTATTTTAAAGCTATCCCTTAAATCTAAACTCTAATCAATAAGTATGACATAACTAGAACATAAGTAAATGTGGTCTAAAGTGGAAGGTGACGGTCAACCCTGTTATGGTTGGACCATCGTGTTGCAATCGACAGGGATGAGGCAAGTTTATACCTTTGCACTTTTAAATATTAATGGGGCTTATCATTCATTGTTCAAGGCTTAATGTGTAAAATCTGTTAATCACTAAATATTAGACTGTACTGCAGGCTCGATGACCTAAGTTTGGAATTCAATGGCAAAGATGTGACAGTGAAATAAACGATTTTAGGTACAAAACTTGAGTATCGCAATCAATATTACGTTCATTACGATACGATTCGATACTGCTGTCAGATTGGTCAGGCCTATTTGGCCTGTAATCTGCTCTTATTGTCACTGTCTTTAAGATCACAGGCTAAAACATTGTCCTGAAACACTGTCTTGTCATAGGTAATATGGCACACTAAGGCAGGTATATTCTATCCTCCCATAGCACATCAAATCTGCTTTTCAAGGAGTCGAGTGATGGTGCATTCACAATTTCGGATGGCAAACTGTTCCATGAATCCATAACCCTATTTGTGAAGAAGTGCTGTTGAAGGCTAGTTCTACATCTCACTTTCTTGATCTTGAAGTTATGGGCTCTAATTTTTGTTTCGCTGCCCATTTGGAAAGGACTGTTTTGATGCGATACATTTTGTGGCAGTTTTTTAACACTTCGATTATGTCATCTTTTTCTCTTCCGAGTCTCATGCTGGGGATTCTCATTCTTTTTAACCGATCCTCGTGACTTAGTTCTTTGAGGCCATAGTTCTTTGAGGCCAGGCACTAACTTTGTAGCTCTTCTTAACACTCTCTTGTTCAGTTTTGAGTCTTTGATATAGCGAGGGTACCAAACAACATTTGCGAATTCTAGATGTGGTCTAACCAGTGCAACAAATAACAGTCTCATACTTTCAGTGTCTAAGTGCTCGTAGGAGCATCTGATTAGTCCAAGAATCCTGTTTGCTTTGCTGACTTGTGATTCAACATGGTTACTAAATTTCAGCTCATTGTCAACCAACACTTGTAGGTCTTTTTCAGTATCAGTTTGACTTCTTTTTCATTTTTCATAACATACAGATATTTAATCACAACTGCCATGTATTTGCCCACTGTATCAAGTTGTCTAGATCCCTTTGCAATTGGTCTCTTTTTTCTATGGACTCAGCTGTGTTGTACACTTGGGTGTCATTGGCATACATTTCTCAAAATGTCTTCACTAAGTTTGGGAGGTCGTTTACAAATATGACAAACAAAACAGGTCTCAATACGCTTCTATGTTGCTCACTGGACTCAACTGGCTCCCAGCCAGTCGAGTTTACATGAACTTGTTGTCTTCTATCAACAAGAAAGTCTTGTATCCATGCTAACAGATTAGAAGATATCCCAAAGGACTCAAGCTTATGAAGGAGGCACTGGGGAGGCACTGAATGAAATGCCTTGGCAAAGTCTAAGTAATCTACGTTTACAGGTTTGCCTTCATCCAGTAACTCTGTCCATTTGTCCATGACTGTTATCAAGTTCAGGACACAAGATCTCATGGATACATATCCATGAGATCTTATGTCAAGAGGTCATTTCTTTCCAAGTGTTCTATTGTCTTGTCTCTAATTATTGACTCCATAATTTTACACAACACGCTTGTGGGACTCACAGGACAATAGTTACTTTGCTTTGACTTCTCACCCTTTTGAAACAATGGGGTTATATTTGCTTCTTTCCAAGATTCTGGAAGTTTACCTTCAGCTATAGACCTATTGAAAAGCACAGACAAGGGTTTGGCTAGCTCGTTAGTAAGTTCTTTCAATACGTATGGGTACATCCCATCAGGCTCAGGTGACTTTGCAGAATGAAGCTAATTCAATTTCTTCAACACTGTCTCTGTGGTAAATTTCCTCTGGCATACAACTACAGTTTTCTCACATAAAAATGCCACAAAAGAACGAATTCAGAATGTTAGCCTTTTCCTCATCTTTGGATGCTTTTTGACTGTTGCAATTATCAAAATCTGCAATGTCTTTTGTCTTTAACTTACTTTTGGCATACAAGTAAAATGTCTTCAGATTTTTCTTGGCTTTTTTTTGCAATGTCTTTTTCAAACTGTTACATAGTGTCTTAACATGCTTTTTTTTTGCTTGATTTCTTGCCCATGCATATAGCTGGTAGTGCTGGCCCTCCCTGGTCTCCATATATCTTTTGAATGCAGCCCTCTTCTTTCTGATCTTGGTCATTGCTTTTTTGTTCCACCATAATGGTTGCTTTTTGTTTTGCTTTTCACACTTTGGTACACACTCCTCTACTGCCCTATCCAGACTTTGTTTGAATACTGACCATGCATCATTCACCTTTAAATTGAACATTTTTCTTAGTAAGATTCAGTTCTGCAACTTTCTCTCTCAGAGTGTCATAATTACCTTTCCTGAAGTTATTTTTGGCTTCTGTATCTGTGTGCTGTTTTTCTGAGTGTGCGCTCAAGTCAAATGTTAGAACTTGATGATGGGTTTTGCCAAATGGTGCCTCTTGTATAATGTCTTTCACCATGCCTTCCTCCCTTGTTAAAACAGGATCTATAAGTGTTGGAGACTGTGTACTTCTGAAATGGGTTGGTTTTCTAACATGCTGGTAAAGAAAATTTTCCCTTATCATTGATTTCATAAAAACAACTGCCCTATAATTCATGTTTGCAGGAGTTGTCTCAGAGTTCCAATCTATTTCTGGACGATTAAAATCACCAAAAATCAATACATGTGCTCTCCCCCTAGTTGTCTCACCTATCAGGGTATTCAATTTCCCATTGTTTTCATTGGAGCTGCTTGGTGACCTATAGATGCAGCCTACCAGTAGTTTCTTTCACATTTGCAAAATCATTAAAACACACTTGTTGTGCTGCTAAAAGTTTCTTTACAAATATCAACACATCCCTTTCAACTGACATTTCTGTAATGTTTGGGAAACAATCATAGCCCTTGGTTTGTAATTCTACGAGCTGCACTGAAAATCTAGTGTTCTTTGGAAGTATTTCAGGAAGACAAATCACACCAGGCTTCTTCATAACTTCAGATTCACTCTCTGTTGCACCAAAAATGACTAGGTTGCAGTTTCTAGAATCTCTGTTCGCCATTTCTGTGACACCTTCTGTAGCTGCCTCAGTGTATGAATGACTAACTTTTGTTTCTACTTCTACTTGTGATGAGCACATATTTTCAAGTCTTTCTTCAAGTTTCTTTACATTGTCACCTAGTTTCATCACCTCTTGCTTAGATGCTTTTGTGTCAACCTCTTTTTCAACAGTATTCAACCTGACCTCAAATTGGTCTAGAAATTCTCCACATCTGTCTTCAACGGCCTTATCACTGAGCACTGCCTGAAGTGCTGGGAAGCTACATTCATCACAGAACTCTGGCCTTGACATAACCAAATACTTTTCATCACTGACTTGAACACACAGTATACAGAACCAAGCAGAGCACCGTTCACATTGAAGCATATTGTCAGAGTTCTTTGGAAATGTAACTTTGCATATTGCACAGTCATCCATATCCTAGTTTGGCACAGAATCATTTTTCAGTTTCACTAGTCTTTCTATCACTGTCTTTCTGTTTTGTTGACTTCGTAGCCCGACTGCCACTTCTGCTAGAATTGCCACAGCAGCCCATTTTGACTGGTCAGGTGAACTCAGCACTCACTACATCAAACTTCACTAAGATAAAAACTTTTTCTAAAACAATATATTTAGTTAAATACAGTACTCCCCCTCAATAATGAACACACTTACAGGGAAATTGAGATGTTTGTTATTGGGAGGGAGTCGTTATTTGGGGGTACTATATTTTTATGTACTTTCTTTTTCTTTCTTCTCTGCTTTACTTGTGTCAAACACATCATTGAAAACATCACACAAAAAGTACTTTACAATTTTACAATGAGCAAATATATTGTATGTTGTGAAATAAACAAAGAGATCGAACAGGATACAGTAGGCCTAATCACTATAGGTTAAAAAACTAGAGAATCAAATGCTTGTGTAATAAAGAGTTGCTGAAGCACTACAACATAGAGAAAGATTCCTCATTTCTTCATAAAGTCAGTCATTCGCAGCTGCTTTTGTGGAATGATTGTGGCAGTGGCTTCGATCATGTGCCTGGTTTTAAATAACATGGCCACAAGTTCAGTGTTGCCCCTGGCGGAAGCGTACTCAATGCATTTTGAGAATCAGGCTCTGCCTCAATCCTTGCTGTTGGTGGTGAAGTGGTATCGGGATCGTCATCCCCATCACTTGGGGTGCTCATACTGGATGATAGTTCCGCTCTTGTATCTTGCAAAGGTTCAGACACCTCAAGACCATCATCCATGCCACAATATTCCTCCATGGTGATGTTCTCTTGGACAAGCAGCGCTTGGTGTCCATCAGTTAGAGCTGGAACAGGTTGTTGAGCTGGTGCAGGGGCTTCCCCGTCTGTAGCCCTTGAAAAGCCACACCTTGCAAAGCATTTTGTGATCGTGGACCCAGTCACTATATTCCACACATTCCTGACCCAGATGACCGCATCAAGCATGTTGACGGCCTTGGCGATGTCAGTTGCAGACTTCCCAGCATCTGTCTCGCTAAGCTCTCTGGTCAGGAGGCTCTTACAGTAGATAAGCTTCACTGCCTGGATAATACCCACATCACATGGCTGGAGAACGCTTGTAGTGTTTGGTGGTAGAAATCACAGGTTGATGTTTGATAGTTGTATGTCAGGGGGTGCTGCACAGTTATCTACAAAAAGCAGGATGTTTCGTGACTTTAATCTCATTGAGTTGTTTATCTTCTGGAGCCACTCTGTAAACAAATCTCCCGCCATCCAAGCTTTTTTATTTGCAGCACATATTTTACTGGAAGGGTTCCTTCCCTACCACGAAAGCATTGCGGCCTCTGGCTTTTGCCTATTATGAATGGTGTTAGTTTCTCACCCAATGCTGAACAGCATAAGAGGACTGTTATCCTCTCTTTCACTTTTTTGCCTCCTGTACTCTTTTCTTTCTTTTCTGTTAGTGATCTAGTTGGCAAGGCATGGTAGAAAAGGCCAGTTTTGTCGGCGTTGAAGATATTGCTCAAACTGTAACCATCACAGATAGAAGGTAGCCTCTTCTTCCAGTCCTCTATCACCTCATTGTTTATGTCAGCAGCTTCCCCTACAAGTATGGTTAGGTGCACGTTGTGGTGACACTGCCACTTATACAACCAGCCATTGGAGGCAGTGACGTTCTCATATCTCATTTACGTTCAAATATTTTTTGCTTGCTCTTGAAAAAGCTTTCCTTACATTGGAAAATTGTGTGCTTTNCTCAAACTGTAACCTTCACAGATAGAAGGTAGCCTCTTCTTCCAGTCCTCTATCACCTCATTGTTTATGTCAGCAGCTTCCCCTAAAAGTATGGTTAGGTGCACGTTGTGGTGACACTGCCACTTATACAACCAGCCATTGGAGGCAGTGAAGTTCTCATATCCCATTTCTGTTGCAATATTTTTTGCTTGCTCTTGGACAAGCTTTCCTGACACTGGAATATTGTTGGCTCTAGCTTTCTGGAACCAGTGCCAAACGGCATCATTTACATCATCGTATGTGGCCTTCCTTATCTTAAACTGCTTCTGTCCTGCCCTTCACTCTCTGGTCTCCCATAAACGTAAAATATCAGCTCGGCTGCTCAAGACACCTTGAATTTGTGTCTTTCCTACTTTGAATCTAACACTTAAATCCTTCAGAGTGAGTTCTGGGCTTTCTTCCTTTAATCTGATAACTTTCACTTTTTCTTCTGACGTTAAACACTTATGCTTGGACATTTTCACTGCAATTGAATGTATCAGTCTATTCATCTAATAAAACTTTATCATCACAGGAAACAAGCACTGTTTCTACAATGGAGTGGAGACATCGTTAATGCAATATGTGCACTCCAAAAAACACCCACTCAGTCTACAAATGTTTTGTTTCGATTGTTAGCTTTGCAAATAAATGGACGCATCATTAGCAAATGTCATCAATCAGTAATAAAATTCGTCGAGAAGTACCTGTCATTTTTGTTGTCTCACACCTTTTTTAATTCAAACTGACAGGAACAATACACAGTTACAATTATCCAAGTGATACAGCTACCATTATTTGGAGAGAAATTTTCTCTTTGGGGCACAATTTTGTGTTCATTGTTTGGGTTATGGGGGGATCACTATTCGGAGGGACACTTTAACGAAATAAACAAGGGAAAGTTGCGGGCACAGAAAATTGGTTGTTATAGGGAGGGAACTGCTATTTGGGGGGATCGCTATTGGGAGGGAGTACTGTACTTCAGAACTTTGTAAAAGTTCACTATAACTGTTCACCCTAAATATTTCAACTTCACAAGTTTATATCCTTAGAAAACATAGATAATTTTTTATATCTGATATAATTGTACAAGCAAAAGGAACATTATTAAACTTGACAATAACTTTTAGAAACACTGTTCCTTATCAGGCAGCCACCATTCTTTTGATGAGATGGTTGTAATCAAAGACTTGTTATTGTGTGGTAAAAACCGTCTATTTTGTAACTGAAGCTTAGTTGGCATTTACAATATCCAGGACGTACAGCACAATAACACTGCATTTTTCAGGTTTTTTGTACCAGATGTTTATTTTCTTTCCAGCACCGGGGTTTCAAGAACATTGTTTTTTTTCGAGAACTCTGTTAGTCCAGCCAAGTGCTAAGCTCTTGATTATGTTATGATGACAAAGTAATAATAAATCCACTAACCAATGCCATCCAACACATATGTCAACAATCAAATTTGCTATTTTGTAATTGAACAATAAAAAATGAAAAGTAACTTGAAGTCAGTGTAAACATATCCCTAACACTGTCAAATCAGAAATGAACATTCAAAATACCAAGCAAGTGTGTTAACAATAACTATATCCTGTGAAGATTAAAGCTGATGTTGATACAAGCACGACCAGTTGAACACCAAACCAAATCAAATCTCAGTCTTTATTCCAAAATTGATGTTCTTTCGTCTGGAAAATCCTCAAAAACATTAAAGCCAAATATATAAATGTATCCCCAAAATTAGTTAATCAATTGAAATGTACCAGAGGTAATGCTTAAATCCAAATTGTCAACATTCCAAAATAAAAGTTCAAGAGCCATCATATACATGTCCATCCCAGAGATTTCCCACAAAAAAAATGTGGTCTAAAACTTTTTCACTGCAGCTTGACTGGCCCAGGATGCCAGATTAAGAAAACGCAAGTCAAGTGAATTTTTATTAATATTGAAAACAAAGAATCATCTCTTTGTTTTCCTTATTTCAAAACAAATGACATCATGTTAATTCTGATCGTGTTAGACTGTCAAAAATTGTATTTTACGATGGCGATACTATTCTTTTTAAAGGTTATGATAAAGACCTTAAGTTCATGCAAAACTCGGATTCTAGTGGCATGAGTATTTCATCTTTACAGTTCATGAAGAATGTATTTAATCTAAAAAAGAAAGACTGAAATAATGGTTTCCAGAACTGGAAAAAACAGTTTTCAACTATACCTGCAATTTTGGCATTTAAATTCAAAGAAAGTACTATCAACATGGCTACCAAACGCAACAAAACACTCTTCTCAAATGATCACATTTTAGTTTTACTACAAAAAGCATTTTTACATTTGATTCTGCTGACCAAGCTTTAATACCAACTCACTTCAAAAGTTGCTAAAACATGCAATGTTTTTTCTAATGATAACTGCAGTCTAACTGTTTTTTACCTGGTGATAAGCAAATAAAGAAACTACCTTAGTTTGATGATATTGGTAGTAAATGAAAGCAAAAATGTAATGAGTCTTAGTACCAACAGAGTGTGTTATTATTATTATTATTGTTGTTATTATTATTATGATTGAGTGGTGGAGCAGTATAAGCCTATGGGGTACCCAGGGGTAGAAACCCCAGCAAACCCATCTGACTCCCAGCCCAATAAGGGTAAGCTGGGTGCATGCATCACACCTAAGTGTGTGTGATAAATGGATGGTTATAAAAATACAACACATGACCTCACATTATTATTTTTAGTTATTATTGTTATTGTTATTGTTACTATTATTATTATTAAGTATTATTATTATTATTATTATTATTATTATTATTATTATTATTACAAATATTATATACAGGATAGCCAATTGAAAAATATGGTACATACATATAAACATATGTACAAATCCTTTTATTTGGTCCTCTTTATGACATCTAGTAGTACATAAAAGGAGGGTACTATGAACTCATGCCTTCATAACTAGATATTCCCATGGGAAGGAAATTAAGCAAGGGAAAGTAAACAAGTCAATAAAACTTACTTTGAAAAATACAAGCTATGTTTCAAAATACTTTAAAGATTCATTGAAACCCTTTGAACTCATAATGCATAAAATAAGTTCATTAAAACATATCAAACCATAAAAGTAGAAACTTAATTTGTGGAAAGGGTCTGAAAATGAGCAAGTTTCCATTTAAGATGAAGCCTTGTGTTGTTTTTTTTGTTCAATACAATTTCATCAGTTCATTGTAGAGGAAAACCCTAAGTGACATTAAGATGGTTATCAGGGGTTGCTTTCTATTAATATTTTCAATTATTTTTAAATTTCAACTCTTATTCCCTAATTTGGTATGGCTCATTATATGGTGTACTAATGCTTATCATGTGTTTTTTTTTGCACTCTTGAGATCACAAAACCCACTTGTAAAACAGGAATCACATTTTATTAAAGTTGTTATCCTTTGATATGAAATACTTGGTAAATAAATAAAATTTGTTGTTACCATCAACATTATTTCCATCAACAACATCTGCAATGTGTCTTTTCTCTACAAAACGTTTTTTTAGTGACTCTATCCAAATATTTTCTCCATTTTTCTGAGTTTGTTTTCCTGGAGTATTTGAAGGATCAGGATGGTCAAACTTTTCAATCCACCTAGATCACCAAATGGGGTTATTATAACACAGCAATGTGTCAGGAATAATTATACCTTCATCCAGACACATGACAAATTCATCAAATCATGAATCAGCCACCCCACTGGAGTCTTTGGAAATCAACATTACCCATCATAATTCACTCAAATACATTAAGATGTGTAATATGAGTGCTAAAGATGACATTTTGTGGCATAGAATCTGCTGTGAGATGGGTCTGCCTGTATGACATTTTGGGTATAAGAAAGTCTTTACTGGAGTTTTCTTGGTAGCTTACAAAAATATTTCAGTTAAAAAACCCACTAGGAAATGCCCATCCTATTCATTTTTATATTAGTTTTCTGATATCTGCTATAATTTTTCATTTTTATTTGCTCACCATGTCATGTGTATATTTGATGACATACTGCTCCTCAGTTAGCAGAGCCTCAACCCTGGTATCAGATCTCAACACAGCTAGAGCCCTGGTGTCAGATGCTCCAGTGCAGCTTTTCAGCAACTCTAAGTCACCAGTTTTTGCCATCCTCTTCCACAGTGCTTGTGGGTTGATTTCTGGAGGTTAAATTTCTTAGTACTTCACTTATGATGTTCAGATAAGTTGCTCAGGAGTTGAAGTCTTTATATGTCTTTTTTGTCACAGACTCCAGATGGCATATCTTACAGGTGCTTATTTGGTGCATGACTACTTCAGTTGATTTAAATGGCTTTATAGCATTTTTGTGTATGTTGCATTGATGGACTTTTCCTGTGCTTCAGGTGTGGTCCAGCTTTTACAGTCATATACCATGATGGATTCTATCATGGCTACTGAGAGCTCCTTCTTCAAGTCTTCTTGGATGTTGGAGGAGCATGTTCTGTCAATTCTTTTAGGAGTTCTCCAGATTTAAGCGTTCTTCATTGTAATGTCTTTCTCAGGGCTATTTACCCCAAAACACAGGCACTTAAAGTCATCCCTTCATTATAGTCCAGTTCCAAGCTTGAGTGTGTAATGGTTCTGGGTCTTCAATGTTATTGGTCAAAGGTTTTGTTTTGGGGCCATAAAGACCAAGGCCCACTTTATTATACTCTCTTTAAAGTCAGCAGAGAAGTTGCTGGGCTTCTTCTATATGATCTGTTAACAAAGCAATATCATCTCTCATCATCTATCAATATTAAGGTCAGCTAAAATTTCCTTTGGGTGTCTCTTTTTTTGATTTTTGAAGTGATTTTATGAGGCCAAGTACCTCTTCTTTTCCAGCCATTGCTTTTCACGTGACATAGTCAAGCACACTGGTAAGTAGAAATAAAGCTAAAGACCTCAGTCCTCCAGAAGCACAGTTGTAGTGAGGTCAAATAACTTAATTTATTTGTATAACAATGTTACCTTTCCCCTATGGTGTTCGTGTACATCATCTTAATAGCTCTTAGAAGATTTTGAGGGATCCTTTAAGCTCTTAGCATTTCATCATTTACTAGCTCTGGCTAAAGTCAAGTGCTTTTCTAAAATCTATAAAGATGATAATAGCTGGCAAGTTTTTTCCATTGACTCTTCTTTAATACTTTTTTTGTGCCATTTTTTACATCACACTTCTTCCGTTTTGTATAATTTTAATTGTACATGTCAATTGTTCATTTGAGCAATGATGCAAAACAACTGAAGTTCATCAAGGTGGAAATTTTGTCTGAACCAATAGATATACCAAGCTTGAGTGATATTTTCACTTTCCTAAATTCATCTATGAAAAATAGGTCATTGTTTTTGTTGAGATCTGCATAGACATTAGGTATCTCTTTGTCTGGGTTTTTGACGACAGGGGGGGTTTTCATTAAGCCCTTACAAAGTGACAATTATTTTCCCAGTGATTTCATTTACTGTTTTCCAGGCCTCTCCTTACTTCCTGGATTCATAAGCTGACTTGATTTTATGCATTTACATCTCAAGTTCCCATTCCTTAATTTGGTAACAGACTTGGCAGAAAATACTCAATGCTTGTTTTAGGCTTTGTTTGCAGGATCATGTTTGTGATGAGCTTCATCTGCTTCTTGTCTTGCTGCTGCCACAGAAAGATTGGATGGTGTTAGTGCTGCTTTTCTTTTATTTTTCTCAGGTATACAATCTTCCATGATCTGTTTGTTGCCTTTAAGCAACTTCTCATATATTGAACTGTCTCTTTTATGTACTTGATATCTGTACTTAACAGCAACTGTGTACTTCTAATGTATTTCTAATGATGTTGAGAATTGTTGCCAGTCATTTGATTTTTGTAGCTGAGGAGCTGTGGCTTAATTGTTTTGCAGTTGCTCTATAATCAAGAGTTTCTGGGTTTTATTCCACAAGCAGACAAAATACTTTTCAATATTGCAAATTTAAAATCACTGGTTGCTGCCAGAAAAGGGCCAAGAAATTTCTCACTTCCACACTAAAGCTGAAGGGCAAAGTCTGAGCTTAGTTACTGGGAAAAAACAATGCTAAAAACAAACAAACAAACAAAATTGACTTTTGTTGTTTGCTTGGATGTTCTTAACCTACGTTTTATTGTATTGCAGACCACTCCAACCCTGCTGAAGTTATTCACACGATTCTGAATGTTATAGATGTAAGAGCTTGATCATGTAATGAGTGAAGCTTTTTCTCAGCTATGTTTCAAGAGATACTTCACCAATCATCAGGCTTCTGAATATTGTTCATCCACTTTAGTCTAAACTCTTTACAGTTTATCTTTAAAAGAGCTTGAACATAACACAGAGCATTTGTGCATGTAGTGTAGATAAAAACTATCTGCAGTCCAAAATAACAATTTGAAAACTAAAAAGTGCTGATAGAGCAGGTTAAAATCTTTAAAAACTTAGTTTGTTAATGTAAATGGTCATATTACCATGGGGGTAGTTTTAATAATTCATATTTAATGTCAATAGATGTAGTTGGTTTCTGTTTTTCCTTGTTTATATATATATATATATATATATATATATATATATATGTGTGTGTGTGTGTGTGTATGTATAACTGGGTCTTAAATTTTTGCCAATTTTGTTTTGCTAGAATATATTTTTAGACAGGATGGTTGATACTAAGTTGTTACAACCTTATATAGATATGTATCCAGTGAAAGTCTTCACAAGGCATTTTAGAAATTTAGATATGGAATGTATTATAAAGGTTTTAAAATGTTAAAAAATGAGTAATATAATAAAGTGGTCAATTAACTACTGTAATTGCTGAGCTGGGAGATTAAATAGCAAGCCAGAGGACATTAAATTCAGTTTTTTATGTTAATTTTTTTTGTTCTCTTTTTCACAACAGAATNAAGTGTAGTTTTAATAATTCATATTTAATGTCAAGAGATGTAGTTGTTTTCTGTTTTTCCTTGTTTATATATATATATATATATATATATATATATATGTGTGTGTGTGTGTGTGTGTGTGTGTGTGTGTGTGTGTGTGTATGTATAACTGGGTCTTAAATTTTTGCCAATTTTGTTTTGCTAGAATATGTTTTTGGACTGGATGGTTGATACTAAGTTGTTACAACCTTATATAGATATGTATCCAGTGAAAGTCTTCACAAGGCATTTTAGAAATTTAGATATGAAATGTATAAAAAGGTTTTAAAATGTTAAAAAATGAGTAATATAATAAAGTGGTCAATTAACTACTGTAATTGCTGAGCTGGGAGATTAAATAGCAAGCCAGAGGACATTAAATTCAGTTTTTTATGTTAATTTTTTTTGTTCTCTTTTTCACAACAGAATGAAATTTGTCAAACAAATTATATACTCTTTTTTTTTAGGACTACAGAAAATCTGGAACAGACCCTCAATACTCATTTTTAATAGACTAGTACATGAAACCATTCCCTCAAAACTAAAAGAAGAAAAGGCTGGTAGTTTGAAGATTGAACCACATACAGCAGGTATTATTTGTTTCATTTTCCTACTATCTCAAACAAACTAATGCCTTAATTTCGAAATATAGGATGTACCAAAGTGTTTTAATAGGCATGAAGACATTAGAAATTTTTGGCCCAAAACAGAATTTTGCAACACTCCAGCATTGATAAAGAATCCAGGAGAACCACTCAAGACATCCTTTTAGTTGTGAACACTCTGAAATGATAATGTGATGTCAGTTGCCCCTCACATTTTTTGATATTTTAATTTATATAGTAGACCAAGATATCAGCCTTTGTCATATGGCTGGGAACTATCAGGTGATACAGCTGTAGCCAATGCATAAAAAATTACTCATCTAAATCCATTCATGTCTAAACCATTTTTAAGTTGACTTCACAAGGCAGTGCAGACAACATTCACTTGTTTTCTGTAGGCTACCCTCTTTTGTGTGTGTGTGCTACATTTTGATGAATGACCAGGACGCAGGTGCAGGACGATATGGAAACAATAATTTGTTTCAATTTTGAATGTGATTCCATAGTGGCATAGGAAGAAAGACAGGGCGTTAAAAATAGGCGTATGATCGTACAGAGAAACGAAGCTGTCGTACAGAAAAGACAAAGGTAGGAGTATGATTCTAAACAACAATGGTGATAATTGAATTAGAAAAAAAACCCAACAAATTTACAACTTGCATTAAAATTATCAATTTATTTTAACATTTTTCTTTGAAACACCCTACAAAACAATCATCAGCTGGATCCAAAATGATGTTTTGTCATTTTGTAAATGCATAACAGAGAAAGGTTATGGTTTTAAGTCTCACATGTTTGGAGTTTATGGGTTATATGATATACCCGTCTTCTGCACAAAATTGCTTTTGAGTAGATTTCACCTCATCTTATTTTTCATAAGCTAAACTGCAGCATCTGTGCGCGCATTCTACTAGCCAGCACACGATCCCGAACAGACACCTCCCACCCCCCATGAAATTTTTTTGAGGCCTGGAAGATATGCAAGCAGCAGTTGGTTTCCTAGATAATACAATTCCACAGTTACACATGGAGATATGCATGCAGTCTATTTCACATTCTTTTTCTGCTATCTATGTCGAAAGTTAAGAGAAAATGTTTTCTTTCTAATTCTTTCATGGACAGCTGATATGAAATATACTTCTTAAAGAATTTACATTAAGCTAAAACTTCGTTGAAACATTTAATGCAGTGGTAATACAGTTACTTTACTTACACACAAGATACTATAGTACTTTGTAGGGTTGAGACAAAGACCAATTTTTTTGTCACCTTGTGACTGCCTGCATCTAAGTTGAGTTTTTAGATGTTGACAGCATGTAACAATAGTGTTAACTTAATTTGTTCAGTTCAGTTAAGTTATCGTGGTGTATATTGATTTCTTGTGTAAACTTTGAATTGCAATGGCAGGGTATTTGATGTATTATTTTATTGCGTTAAATTGCAAGAAGTTAAAATTGCTGATACTTGGTATGTATATTGCAGCCAATATAATGAATAGGCAGTTTAACAAAATTGCAAACAAGCTACAGTAAATGTGTATTGTTTTGCAAGAAAAGTTTCAACTTGTAAGTTCCGATAAATAACCTATGTTTATCTTGCCATGCCATCTAAGTCTATCATCCACTTTCTGCATAAAAGCACTTGTTGTTTGATTGTCACTTTACACCTGATATTTGTTAGTTTAGATGTTGGCATTGATTTTTCTATCAAAAACACTACTTTTACTTTGTTTTATTCATTTTATTTTAAGGAAAAATTCCTATTTGGGCAAATTATAGACGAAATTTCAAGGGTCAGCTGCCACCAGAGGTAATAGTTGCCACCACTTTTTTTGATTGCTGATTTTTTTTTGTTATACTTTTTGAGGTTTTAGTTGGTGCTAACAAGTGAAGATCTAGTTTCATTTTTTAGTTACATATTGGATAATGGACTCCTAAAATACTATAATTCAAGCCACTATTTTTTAGTATCAACAACATTCGACAGTGGGTGAATTTTAAGAATTTTTATTAAATACCTAGGAGAATTATTTTCTTTCTTGATCTGGGCATTGCGATTTACTGTCTTTGTCGCCCTTGTTGACAAAAGTTTTCAACGTCTTCATATATCAAACTTTCACAGTGACAGTTTTCTTTTCCATGTGCTATTTTTGTATATCGCTTACAGCACTGTACTCATGAAATTGTTTTCCCATCAAACTATTCTTTAGTTGTTCAAACTTCACATTTCAGTTTACCTGTGCTCATACGATTGATGTTGAGCCATTTGTATAAACTATTGTAAAACGACATTTCACCACATTACAGCTGTGTTTTAAGTAGGAGCCGTGGCTTAATGGTTAGTACAGTAAACAAGAGTTCTGGGCTCGATTCCCCGAGCTGGCGAGGAGAATTTGGAACTTTACAAAGAAAAAAGCCATTGGTTGGCATCAGGAAGGGCACCCGGCCAAGAAATTCCTCACTGCCAAATCAAAGTCTCTCTGAAGGGCACCTTCTGAGGCCCAATTGCTGGGGAAAAATAACGTTAAAACTAAAAAAAACCCCAAGAAAACAGCTGTATTTTAAGTCAAGGAAAGGGATTATTAAAAGTGTTGAGTAGTAGAACTATTCCTATTCCCTTGATCACAAATTCTCTGTAGACGAGTGTTTAAGACGATGAAGTAGAGATTTGTGGCTGCTTTTGGGCTCACATTCTACTCTATATAGCAATAGTAATTTCCCTAAAGTAAGTCCTTAGATTATATATATATAAGGGCAGTAATACACTTGTTTATTCTGCTATAGGGATTACATTTTGGGATCGTTGTTACCCCAGTTGGCAGAATTTTTATACATCTTGCCCTGTCATTCATGACACTTTTATTTATTGAGTGACGTATCTGGAGACACTTCTTCCTTCCTTCTCATACCAGGCCATTTATTTCCTTTTTCTCGTAGTTAAAGTTGTGATTGATACAAAATCACACATTTGACAGGAAAAACGAAAACGTATTTCATAAGAAAACAAATTCAACAAGTGAAAAATGAACTATCCAATTTTACGACACACCAGTCACAATAAGAGTAAAATTTACACTTTTCCAGAAATGTAGATTCCAACATCAGAGAAAGAAATATCATAAACATAAGATTAGAATCACGCCACCCTTAAACAGAGCTCGCTCACTGCCACGATGTAGGTTCACACGCCGGAACTGTATTATAACTGTGGCAAGTAACTTATTTGGTAGCCTGGTGATGGGAGAAGTATCCCTTAAACATAGGTGACAAAAATACAACTTATGACTTGGTAAAGCTCATGTATCTATGACATCAGTTGAGTCCATAAAGTGATGAATTCCCAATCTTCGTATATCAGCCCAGTACAACTCATGGTGATCTGAGATGATGTCCTGTATACCTTGCGGCGAGAAGAACTTTCAATATCGGACTAATAAACTAAAAGGTTTGAAATGACCATAAGAACTAGACACTGCCGTGGTTAATAACTGCTTTTGTTATAAAAGTTAGTGGTATCATTTGGATCTAAGTTTTTCTAGGTTTCTTTTGTCTTTGAAGTTATTATCTATAACCCTAGTACATGATTTAAAAAAGCAGGCGTGGTTTATGTAAGGTAGTGTTTTGAANACGTATTTGATAAGAAAACAAATTCAACAAGTGAAAAATGAACTATCCAATTTTACGATACACCAGTCACAATAAGAGTAAAATTTACACTTTTCCAGAAATGTAGATTCCAACATCAGAGAAAGAAATATCATAAACATAAGATTAGAATCACGCCACCCTTAAACAGAGCTCGCTCACTGCCACGATGTAGGTTCACACGCCGGAACTGTATTATAACTGTGGCAAGTAACTTATTTGGTAGCCTGGTGATGGGAGAAGTATCCCTTAAACATAGGTGACAAAAATACAACTTATGACTTGGTAGAGCTCATGTATCTATGACATCAGTTGAGTCCATAAAGTGATGAATTCCCAATCTTCGTATATCAGCCCAGTACAACTCATGGTGATCTGAGATGATGTCCTGTATACCATGCGGCGAGAAGAACTTTCACTATCGGACTAATAAACTAAAAAGTTTGAAATGACCATAAGAACTAGACACTGCCGTGGTTAATAACTGCTTTTGTTATAAAAGTTAGTGGTATCATTTGGATCTAAGTTTTTCTAGGTTTCTTTTGTCTTTGAAGTTATTATCTATAACCCTGGTACGTGATTTAAAAAAGCAGGCGTGGTTTATGTAAGGTAGTGTTTTGAACCATTTCTGTAATAAGAAATTTGTCTCGCAATAGCTTTACCTTTACTATATATACATATGTACCATTTATGATACCTACTTTTTATATTTTTATCCCCAGAAAACACGGAAACGGTGCATTGTAAGTATATAATTAAATTGCTCGTTTTTAAGCTTGCCTTCTAGATTTTTCTTTTAAATGTGTTGTTTCGGTATTAAATTGTACTGCTTCTCAAACGAGCCCTGTCTGTGCAAAACTGAAAGAAAGTAAAACTACGAATCATCTATAATATGGATGTTTGAAATATTGAATAAAAGTGTATTTTAAAGAGTGAGATTTCCTTTTGTGTTTGCATTTGGGTTAAATAGCTTAAAATCTGGAATTACTTTTGAAAATGTTTTTCCCATTTTCTTTGACACTTTTTGCTCTTGAAAGGATGTTGTGTATGTAACCAGGGCAATCTGTTTTCGGGCTGCAGTAACTCGACTACGATCTTGTTTGCGCTTTCGGATTAGCCGGCATTGCTGACGCTTGACAAGGTTTGTTTTCGGGGTGAAATGGAGGGGAGGGGGGCGAATTTAAGATTTTAGATTTTGAAGGCCATTATCTTGGCACTTTGATGATTTTTATGTTTGATCGATTTATGTTTGAAACTTCACAGCATGCGCATAATTTAATAATCTGATATTGTTGCTTTTGTTGTTAGATGTCGGCTGAGGTGAAAATGTAATGAAGAGCCGACTTCTTGTGTTTTCCTTTTGAAATGGGAGTTTAGTGTCGTTGTTAGGTAAAGAAGTACACCTTAGGGTTTGTATGAATTGATGCAAATGAGAAATGTTCAATTTACAGTAATATCTGACGCTCAACTCTCTTGACTTGGTGACAAATGCTGTCTCACTCTTGCCATTTTTGAGATTCAGGAATAAATAGCCCTCATTTACCTATTTCTAAACCAAAAAGATTTTTTGCCGAGTTTAACACAGATTGAGGCTACTTCCATACCAAACACGTAAATAACGTATCCTCTTCGTATATGGTAGTACTGTAGTGACTTCGGCTATTGCAAATATTTACCACATGGAGCACAAAAAAGGTCGAACCGGAAATTTAACCATAAGGGACACCTTTACATAGATTCTTTAGATAAGCGTGTGTTGAGATATATTTGTTGTATTCAATTAAGGAGATTCCATTTGAACCAAGGTGTGCCAGATATTTCATAAAATGGAAGCTTTTGGAGCAGAGACGAGTGGCCTATCGGGTTGCCTGTCGGTCAACGGATGGCTTATCGGTCATGCCGTCAGGAAAAAAGCGGGCAGAGATTCTTTGAATCGATCGACTTAGGAAAAAATCCCGACGGATTTCTTTTACCAAACACTAGTTTTCACGGTATTTAGTGAGTTGGCTTTAAACCTGTCTTTTAAGGTTTTTTTATAAGCCTAATACCAATTTTACATTGCTAGTCTTTTTCATATGGGATATTCCTTTTAAGAATTTATAACCTTCATGTAAATAAGATAGTAGGCTGTCTACGTCAGTTGAACTTTTACCCTTCAACCAAGTTTTGTCGCGATTTGTGCCCTTTAGTGACACACATCCTAATAATAACTTGTGAATACTTGTATTTTGATTTCCAAACTTAGTTTGATAATGAAGTAAAGGGATACAAAACGTTGGGTCCATACATCCTGAAAAATCTCTCGCAGTGTCTCTGGCTATCTGGCTATCTGACTGTCTCTCTCTGCCTCTCTGCCTCTCTGCCTCTCTGCCTGCGTGTCTCTGTCTCTGTCTGTCTGTCTGTCTGTCTCTCTCTCTCTCTCTCTCTCTCTCTCTCTCTCTCTCTGTCTCTCTCTCTCCTTCTTCCTCTTTCTCTCCCTCTTCCTCTCTTTCTCATGTTCACTTTAACATTTGCTTTCCCTTATTTTTTTATCACCCCAATTCTACTCTCCTCCACTTCTTTCCTTCTAGGTATTTTTCAATGTTTACAATGGCATAAAAATATATTTTCTTTGTTAATGTTGTTCCAGTAAATGAATTTAGTAATTCAAATCTTGATCTATTTTGTTGTCTTTTGTCTTCTTTTCTTTAAAGCGATGTGGCGGGCAAAAGGTTTCAGGAAATCCATGTCCACTTTGTAAATTAGAACTGGAGAATAATGTCATAGTTTCCGCAGAGGTACGTTCTGTAATCGAAAATCTTTGCAAGTATTTTGGAAAGTTATATTTTTATATTTCATTTCTCTCTTCCGTTAGCTTAAAAGCAATTCAAACTGTATTATTTAGTTGTTTTTCGTTTTGTTCTTTATTGCCTTCATTTTTTCAAATGTTATTTCCATTTTGATTACTTTCAGCCCTTATTTCACAAATATGAACAAAAAGAACTCGGCTAACCCTTGGCCTACGTTAGCAGCGCATTTAGTCACCTCCAAAGTATCAGGTTATTTATATCAAGTCTGAGGTATTACTTAAAACAAGCGTCTAGTTTATAACAATGTTTGGAATAATAATAACATTCTCTAAGTCGCTTGAAGCGAATATTAAAAAAAAGTAAAGATAGTAGGACGCTTTGGAAAAATACCTTTAATGACAGAAGCACGAAAGGAATACAGTTTCTTATTTGTTGGAAATCGTTTTGGAACAAAATAGGGAATACGTACTAATCTGCTTTTGGCTGGAGCATGGATGCCAATAACCAGCCTCGCAGTCTTGCAAGAATGATGATGATCGTGGTAAGTCATTTTTCAAAGGAGTTTCCTCGGACAGATGGTGATGAGTTATGGTGAAGATGATGATAGTAATAATGAAAATATTTGTAATGATGGTACACTATAGTAAACTTTCTGAAGTGCACCCATTTGATGATCTGAAAAAGTAAAAAAAAGGAGTAATGAATAAAAAAATAAAACCCTTTTTATTTCACCCATTTATCGAGCTTAAATGTACTTGCACGTTTAATGAATGAATAACTTTTTATTAAGTAATTTAAACATAAGATAAACCTGGAATTTTTCCATCTAGTCTTTAGGAATAATGGTTTCTTTGAAAGAACGACGAAACAGGATAAGAAACGCATTTGGTTTCTTTCGGATATTAACATCCATTCCACGTGCTATTTCACTGGCAAGATTAATTGGTTTCTACGGTTTTTAGCTCTTTCTTGATTCTTTGAATTATCCAGCAGCTTCATTTTTTTATAAAAAATCAAACTTTGTAGCTTGTTTTGTTTTTCTGTTGATTAGGAACCTGATCTACTGACACATTTTATATGCCCACATACGCTGCGCATTTTGCCAGCTGGACGAACAGGTAAGGAAGGGATATGTTTACTGCATCATTTCTCTTTAAGAGAGGAAGTGTATATTCTGTTTGATACAAGGATGGTACGATGTATATGGGACGCCACACTGAAGGATAAGAAAACTCTAGTGTTTTGAGGAAAAGACACATTGCGAGAAGGAATGATTATTATCGTGCTAAAAAACGAATAAAGCAGATCAAGGGTTTATCCCCATAATGGACTGACAGTGGAGAATGAGGTTGCGACGTACAAGGCTATTTTCCCTAAGAGAATGAGTATGACGATTTGGAGATGTGCACTTTGAACTAGCCCGGGTAAAAATCCGGCAGCCTTCATCATTGTAACCTGGAATTTTATTCCATTCAACCAGGCATGCTAAACACAAGTATTTGCGGAATGCAGACGCAGCTTGTTAAGTCGAGAAATTGACGAGAGTTGAATATTATTGGTGGCTAAAGTGCAGGACAGACGATGGTTACATCTTTTATGGGAGATAGTGAGGGGGGACAGATTTCAATCATCACCGTTAACTTTGAAAAACAGGACCGTCTGTGGTTCTGACCATCAACCCCTGAAAGTAACATTAAGATGAAGGTAGCGTGGACACAGATAGAAAGATAAATCATGTTGCAATATGTCTTAACCAATGTCTCCCATTTCCAGTAAAGGTGAAGAATTGATCGCGAGCATCGTAAGAATGCTCGGACAGGCTTCCAAAATTAACCCGGCCTTTGATCAGAACATGCGATCAAAAGTTGGTTTCAAGTGCATTCCCAGAAAATGAAAGAGAAATCTCCTGAACAAAATGGTAAGCTACTGAAAAAGACATGCTGCATAGTGCCTCTTGAATCTGCTCTTCATGTATGATGGAATAAAACAGTGTAGTTCCGCATAGGATGGGACGTAGAATATAGATACATGTTGTTACTGAAGCTGTCTAGTATTCATGCAGAGAGCATCGATATAGAGGTCGTGTGGGGTTTTGAAGCTAGAATTTAAGTGAGAGGGTGGCAGAGTTTCTACTGACGCTATATTGTTGATACTGATTTAGTACTGAAAGGACAATATAAACGTACGGAAGACTTCTTTAACTCAAGTGCTTGAGATCATTGTGGGGTATAGTTTTTCAAGAAATTAAAAGGATCAAAGTGATGTTTATTGGTCATGTTTGTCAAAAGCGTTCAACTCATGGACAGTGCAGTATTTCAACTTCCCATTCATTCTCACCGGCACATAGAATGACAGCATTCAGGGTACACAAATACGTTTTTGGAGAACATCTGAAAATACTTTGTATCATCTAAGCTGGAGCCTTTGTTTACAGGAAACATCGCAACTTTTACAAATCTATTGTTTTAAATCTTGGATCTTTAAGGTAAGATATCTGATTTTCCTTTTGTGGCCATCACCGTCATTTTATTAGGCTCCTTTTTTAACTTTACTTTTCCATAGGGTTTTAACCTAAACGTTGTTATGGAGGTGGGCAACAAATGGTTATGAATTGTGACTTTATATTTCAGAGACACAGTTGATGATTTTTTAGTGATGCTTTAATCTCTTTTTGCTAGGCAATAACCAGTTATCAAAGGAGTAGTAATCAGATGGCTTAAAGGGTGGTATGAGTACCATAAATGACTAGTACTGAGCAAACCTCCCATATTTTAACTCTTCTTATATATATATATATTATATATTATATATGTAAGAATATATATATATTATTATATTATATTTTATTATATTTTATTTTGTTATGTTATATTATATTATATTATATTATATTATATTATATTATATTATATTATATTATATTATATTATATATTATATTATATTATATTTTTTTTATTATACGTTAAATGAAGGCATTTAAAGCTTTGTTATCTTGTACCGA
>RDPX01000087.1:96480-107057 GCA_003991215.1 Morbakka virulenta
ACACACACACACACACACACACACACACACACACACACACACACAAAGGGTACGCAGAAAAATGACAAAAGAAAGTAAGAATGATTGTTGTGGAAAGATATATATGAAAAGAAGAATGACAAAGAAGAGTAATAAGATGTGATAGATTAAAATAAAAGAAGGAGTAATGGTCTGGTAGTATTTACAGAAATCATGTCAACCATTCCATCCATTTAAAATCGAAATGATTTACACGACATGGCTGTCAAGCAGCACTGACCAGATGCCACCTCCATGATGACTGCGGAGAACAAGAAATAAAGTGTGACAAGGACATGAGCAAAGGTAACAGGAATATCGTGAAAGGAGAGAAAGATCTAGGGGGAGGGGAATATATATATATATATATATTACCCTCACTGCGCATGCGTGGTTTGAGCACTCTGACAGGATCCCACAATAACTCTTTAAGCTGTGTTTGCTCCGGCAACATGGCCAGAGAGTTTTGTCTCAGAAGCTCTGTGCTGCACTGATGAGCCCACAAAGGGCGAAACAGTACTGTCTGCAAATTGAGTATATATATATATATATACGTTTTTGTATATTTATTTAATTCCGTAGTTGTTGTTCGGTATTAATTTGCCAAATTTTTTTACCAGTGTTACCTTTTCTTTGTTTAAGGATTATGCCGCGCTCAACAGAATAAACTAGTCAAAGCCATTATTGGAGCGCGTAATTTCGGTAAGATAATATATGTTGGTATACAGACTTGTTTTATGTATTGCTTTAGAACTATAAATGGAGTTTTTGTTTCCTTACTTTGGCCTTTTCTTAGTATGATGTTGTCTTGTCTTGTTTGTACTTTTGCCATGGAAGACGTTTAATTTATTTTGTTTGCCAGTTCTGCCAGTCAATAATTATATTTTAAGAAAATTTACAGCATTTTTTCTCGTTTGAATAATGACTTTACCGGCAATAATCAGCAACATCAGCACCCAAGGGTCAATTGTTGACTTGCCGTTGCCTGAACAATCAATTTTAGATAACCTATCCAATAACATTTTGCTATCTAAACGGCTCACCATGCTCATTGCAAGTATTGAGGTCTCTACACAGTATAAGTAATACAATTTTCATTGTATCATGAAGTATTTGCCGCATCTGATTAGCTTCTCAATGCTGCTTTTCTTATCTCCATCTGCCCTTGTTAATGTGTGACAAAATGTATGAAAATACCTTGGTGTTTTGAGCACTCCTCTAAAGATTAGACTTGTAAGTGAGCTTGAAACCCCAGTTCACTGGAAGAGCAGAAAGGGACTTTTGAAAGGAAATTATATAAATAATTTAAGCTACCTGAACATGCAGATGTGGCTTACTCCGTTGTTTAATTTTAGATTTTAAATTTCAGTAAATTTGTGTTACTGAGATGTTTTGAACGTTCTAGAGTGCAGTAAAAACATGTTGAGGAAACCAGATTTTAGTGTTACTTTTAGTCAAATCAAGCCACATGTTTTTGTTTTACCATCTAAAATTTTATCGTTTTTCTAAAAATAAAATTATCGTTTTTCTTAAGTTGGCATTTTGAATTTAGTACTTTTTAAAAAATGTGCTTCTGTTAGTAAAGTTTTGTCAAGTAAAAGGTATTCGTTCTTCTGAAGTTTAGTTTAACGCTCAGTGCTTTAATATTTGTTTATCATCTCATGGACATGAAGAATTGCAAAGAGCGGTTGTTTGGAGATTTTTCCACATTATGGGGCTCCAATGATAATAAAGTAAAAAATGTCTCTTACACAACCAAGTGTATATCATGAGGATATTCTCAGGTGTATGGAGTAAGAGCCAATAAATTTGGCCATGCAGAGTTAACTGAGGTTTTCTAGGGCCTGCTTACAACTCGCATGAATTAATCGCGCAATTCTGTGACAGGTGTATCAGTAACTACAGTTTCCATTTATTTTTTGGGGACCAATCCTTCACTGGGCGGTACGCTTAATTGTGCTTTTAGATAAAGCTAGTTGAATAAAAGTATTTGGGCAAAAACAAACTTCCAGTACCCCCATATGGTTGGTCGCAATATTACTCGAGCTACTAGGACAAAGTGAAATCGACCAATAAGACCCATATCACAAAGTTGTATTTTGACTGAGTAAATAGTAGTTATAGACTTTATTACAGAGAGGTGTAGAGAAACCTTTTGCGATCCCAAAACTAGAACAAGAACCTGTTTTTATTCCTCAATTCTTATATACATCAATAACGGGTATTAATGGATTAGTATTAATGGGTTTTTATGTCTCTCTTAAACTGTTAACACAGGTCGACTACCTTTCTGTATACCAAACCACACGGAGGAATTGCCGCCACGTAAAGTACCTATTCCAAAGCCTGTCAATGCAAGGTACAGGACCTAGGCCAGAAATGAATTTTCAAAAACTGATAAACATCGCCAGAAGGCAGGTGCCGAATGAATCCCAGGAAGATGATGCCCCCTGACTGATATATTTTATTGGAAGCTACATTCATTACATGTATATGCATACATGTTTCAAGGTTGTAAATTTCTGCACACAATTACATCTGGAATACATGCAACTTCTGTATAAATGAGAATTTTTTCTTTTACCATTATTTCTTTGGTTGTTCTTTGTTTCTCGATTATGCAGTTTTACCCAGTTCAGTTATAGTAGTAGGCCTCTGTTGGCCCATTTTCTGCTTGAGTGCTGATGCGCTTTTGTTGGATTCCATGACACTTCCACGGCAGGAATAGCTTAGGCTGTAACTGGTGAGATTATTCCAGATATAAGTGGTCACCTGGCTGTCTTAAGGTATGCGCGCCTTCCGTCTAGCTCCCTTATTCTTTTCCTGGTTTTTAATATGCTCATAATCTTCAGTTGTTCTTTGAGTACATTGGGCCATCTGCTGTGTCAGCTGCTGTCGGCTCTCAGCTCCCAGTGTCGATCACCAGAGCATCCATTTTCGCACTTATATATAGTACAACATAGATCTAACAACAGGTCTAATACCGGAGGCCAACTCTGTGACGTCCTTTGGGATACGGCCGTCTTCTTTTTGGCAAACATGGGAGAGCAAGCGCGTATGAAGACCTTAACGTGTGATACTTTGTCAGGCAGTACATTTGGGCACTGTTAAGTCTCTCCATCTGAATAGCTTATGTTGTCCACAACTCGCTGCCGTACAGCAGAGTACTCATGGTGCAGGCACTGTATACTGCCACCTTGGTCTTGTGAGCTTTGATTCTCCACGACACTCGTGGTGAGTTGACCATGTTTTGTTGCAGCCTTCCTGGTTTGTTGGTTGATCTCAACGTCAAGGGTTAACTTGTCACTTCGCAAGACCCAAGTAAGTCAACTGGTGAACAACACCGAGTTTTTAGTGGTCGATGTTGGTGAGGGGTGGTGTTTCCATACCCTGGACTAGCACGTTGTTTCTTTTCAGGCTGATCGTGAACTTAGTGTTAATACGTTTGGGTGCTTAAGAGAGTCGGTTCATAAGTTTTTGATGCTGTTACTTTGTATGTGTAAAAATGGGAAAGTCACCAGGAAAAGGCAGGTCTCAGATGATGATCTCACGAATTCTGGTTTTTACTGTCAGTCTGGCATGACTGAATAGCCTCCCGTCAGATCGGGTTTGCAGTTACAGTACTTCGGTGGCAGTTCAAGATGCATTCTTTAGAAGCAGGGAGAAAAATATTCAAGAGCGTGGTCGCCAGAACGCAGCTTTGTTTCACACCAGTGGAATCAGTTATATAATTTTCAAATTAAAAAATAATGCTTTGCGTCAAGACAAACAGCAACATGCCCAGTTTTCCTTTTGTCTTAAAATTATGCCTCTATTATGATTGCCCAGTTATTTTTGTATCTCGTATGACAATAAACTGATTACGCGATACTAACACTAATTTTTTTGGATATTATAATAGGAATATACGACTCTTCTACTAATACTTTTAGGATTTTGTTGGCCACAGCCAGCGTCCTCAAAAACTGACCAGAAAGAAGAAGATTATTGTTTAACTCACAATATAATGAACAGGTAAAAACCGACATCGGTGAAATATTTCTCAAACTCTCGAAGACAAATTTTTAAAACAACAGAAATGTAACAAGACCTTTGATATAAATACAATAAATCTGAGTTTCTGTAGCATCACCAACATGGAGAATACAATTAAATTTGGATTTCCACTAAGCTGAATTTGGCTGAAACAGACTGGATCATGTGAAATTTAAATCCACGCATATGCAAATTGGCGGTATTGTGCTATCCAGTACAATCCAAAACGAATCAGAAAGGTTAAAAACGCTTTTTCTGAATCTGGATCCACGAGACCGAATAGGCTTTTAAGCCAATAAAGAGCAAGTATTTGATCTTGTTATCTTCGTAAGGAAAGCGACTGTAGCGACAGGAAAATTCGCAAACAGCAACAGTACGTACGATAATTTAGGGACGTTAACAATATTTTACTATTCTGTGTGAG
Source organism: Morbakka virulenta (assembly GCA_003991215.1). Classification (NCBI taxonomy): domain Eukaryota; kingdom Metazoa; phylum Cnidaria; class Cubozoa; order Carybdeida; family Carukiidae; genus Morbakka; species Morbakka virulenta. The sequence continues at coordinate 100,958 of RDPX01000087.1, forward strand.
CATCCAAACGGACTTTTAAACAGATTTTAAGATGGAGGCAACGATCTTGTTGAAAACCCCAACCACCTTTTTTAGATATTAAGGGAAGCTGCTCCTCGATAGTTTGAGCAACTGGGTTAAGGAGATGACTTCGAGACAAAAGCACTGTCCGATGGGAACATCTAGTACATGTTATGTCCTGGTATCCACGGCTATGGAACAAATTTTTATGGTCATTTTCCTAGGAATCCCATAGGGCTCCATCAAGCGCCATAGTGACTTCCTATCTGAGCTTCCAAAGGCCTCGAAGTCTACGAAGTTGTTGTATAATGAGCTATTCCACTCGAGTGACTGCACTTTGACGTTGTTTGTTGGAATTCCGACAGGATCGGGTGAACTTGTTTTTTAGTGACAAGATAGCCATCCCGAGCTCTTCCCTAGTGTGGTAATGGCAGTGTCTTTTACGCAAGGGTGACCTCTGCACTTTCTGCTGGGCCTTGTCAAGAAGCTCATTGAAGTGACCCCTTCAATGTTTGGCCCGGCCATTTAAACTTGTTATGGTGACACTATTCTTGTTTATCTACTTTACTGGGGCTTTTATTCTGCCCGCTAGGAATCTGGTAATACTGCATAACTCCTTTATATTCCTCTATCGTTCTGGAATCACTGCTCCGATGGCCAGATCTAAAATAAAACTTCTGTTCTCTTTGCTGACGCTCTGCTTGACTTCTGGTGTTTCTCTCGGTACTTTTGTTGAAACTCGTCTTGAAGCTTCATGTTAAAGCATTGCTTTTCATCCGGTGTTGCCTGTGCCATCTACTACTTTTGTTGTTTCTTCTTTTTCCCTTGACATGTTATTTTCCAGGTCTCCTTGACCTTCTACCTCAGTCTCTTTATAGTCTCTTCAGTGTTAAGCTCTGTAGACATGTTTCTCAGGATCAACAGGTACTGTTCTACACATTTCTGATCTTGACTCTCGTGAATGAGTTTGTACCTTTCTTCAGCTTTAGCTGAATCAGGTGGCGATATTAAATCTGCTCCTCTCTTATTTCAGACATCATGGAGAGGTTTCCTGGGCCTGAGCCCAATACAGGTATGACCAATGTGGTTTTCTGTATTCCTGTCGGAAGACATTCAGGTTATCTTGTGGACATCCTTGTATGGTAAGAAAAATCCGGCATTGACCAAGTTACCTTCCACACAAAATTCTGCCAACAGATGACTGTTCTAGTTCCTAGTTCCAAGTCCTTGTCTACCCATAGTTGCTGCGTATTCCTAGTTGTTCTTTGCGTTCTTCGCGTTAAAATATCCAATATGGATGACCATCTGCATCTCATGTCTATCATTTTCACTGCCTGGAGCCCTTCATAAAACTCCTGCTTCAACTCTTGTTCTTCCTCTTTTGTTGGGGCGTAACACATGATGATGGTGTTATTGACTCGCTTGTTGAACATTCTCAACATTGGAATCATCATTTTTTTACTGATTGGCTCCCTTCCTATGAGGGCTTGTGCTATTTTCTTTGACAGCTTAATTCCAACTCCCTCCCTGTGTGATACATTTTTTCCTTATAGACTTGAATAGATAAGGGTTTCCCTGAGCTCAGGTGGGTCTCTCCAGAATCTGTCTACTTCGTCTCACATGTGTTGAGTACTTGCAATTGTAGTTTTTCATTTCCATAGGCACATGTGTACTTCCCCCCTTTTCATACATACTTCACACATCTCCTGTACCCAGTCTAAGTAGCTTTCTTTTCGATAGAAGGTTCTGCCTTCTAATGTCTGGGAGGCTGTAACTGGCTCCTCTTCTACTCCGGTTGCCAGTTGTAATTTTGATTGTTTGTAGTTCTGTCATCAATGTAATATATGGACTGTTGTTTAGCGATCCAGCTTCACCATTGCCCTAGTGGCCAGCATAACCACAACAGTGATTTTCGTCTAGTATAAATATTGGATAAACATCGAATGTGACAGCCACCGAGGAAACATATCTGGAAGATGATGAGAGATTATTTTGTTTAAGCCTTGTGAAAACATTAAAAAGACTGAATACCAGAAAACACGCTTTGGCAAGGGTGAAAATCCAAATATTTTTATTTGAAATAACATCTGAAGAGTAATTTTCAAATTTGATGTTGTTTATGGTGGTCTTATATTAATTATTTATTACTTACATATATAATACGCCCACACACCATGTAGTATTTTTGTTTTTATCTTAATAGCATATCATAAAAAATAGTTTGTCTTGAATATTTTGTCTTTGATTGTTAAATCTACAAAGATCTTTTCTTTTGTAAATGAGTTACTTATTTTCTCCTTGAAATCTGCATCAATGGGACGTAAGTATTATTGTTCTTGAAAAGACTATTCGCAATTTAGCTTTGAGAAATATTTTAACTTTACCCTTTGATACAATTCATTTGTAATTATCTATACAAATCTTAAAGAAAAAGAAAGATTTAACACATTTTCATTAAATAACACCATATGAATTGAAATATTGCTTTCTTTACAATTGTTATTGTAATCAACAATAACAATTAAAAATTGCTAGAAGACTCTATAAAGAAGGGAAAAAACGCTTGACACATTTTTAATTGATAAAAATTATGTTCTATGCAACAACATCTCTCTATTTACATTAATGGCTTAGCTAGAGTCTTTCTTGTTGTAAAATGTTGTTCAGCCAATCAATAATTCAATGTACTGTAGCTACCAGATTCCGATATATTTAAAATACCTTCTAGGCTGGTTTATTCATATTTCATACATTGAAAAAAAAAATTGTTATCATAAATCCTATTGTAATATTACAGGTTTTGTTGAAATTATACACATACAAATATCTCAGTGTGATACATAAACGTTAATCCTATCATCTACTTCACGTCGTATCGAAGATTCCATAAAGAGAAGAGCAAAAAAGTCTCAAATTTGTATGGTAGCATTCGAAATTGTTTGAAAAAAATCTCATCATCAAACAGTCTAAGATCTTGAATGAGGAGATGATATTCCACTTTTTGTTTGCTTTCTTTGAAAAGTTGACCTACCCAAGATCTCTTTTATGTTTCAATTTTCGTTTCTTTTGAATATATTTCTTAATCCTTACGCTAAGCAATACAGCTCAAAGAACAATACTTGCACGGAAGTTCATGGCAGCAATGTTTGTTTACATTTTTGTAAAAATCATTATTTACCCGGATCAAATTGGATCGCAAACCCTTCCAGACAGACTCAGTTTGATCCAGGTTAGTGGACACACACCTTAAAAAACACAACGCTACAATCCTCGGTATAGTGGAAAACAGCAACTATAGAACATGCAACTGCAGAGTAAAAGCTCCGTGTCCCATAAATGGGAAGTGCCTTGCGAATATGAGGAGGACACCTACCTACTATGGCCTATGCGAGGGGAAATTCAAAGGAAGGTCATGAGTGTCTGCATTTTGTAGTGAGTTTACTACCTTGCTCAACAGTTCCTCTTTGTTAGCGTAATTAAGGATCTCGAACTTTTCTTGCAAACAAAGGTTGCTTTTCTTTGTTTGTTTGAATAGGGTTGTGCCTAAGTAATTACCGACCATTTACCGGCAATTTACCTACCATATATATATATATATATATATATATATACATATATATATATATATACCAGTATCCAAGTAATTATTAGCTATCGACAGTGCTCAATGATACAGGAATATTAGAGCTATCATATGGTGAACGACAAAAAAATTAACAAAACTTAGTTTACACCTGTCATTTTGATATTTTCACAATCGTCAACTAAACAAAAAGAANTATATATATATATATATATATATATACATATATATATATATATACCAGTATCCAAGTAATTATTAGCTATCGACAGTGCTCAATGATACAGGAATATTAGAGCTATCATATGGTGAACGACAAAAAAATTAACAAAACTTAGTTTACACCTGTCATTTTGATATTTTCACAATCGTCAACTAAACAAAAAGAATTTTCTAAACTAAGTTTTGTTGATTTTTTTGTCGTTCACCATATATATACAAGATAGTTAAATTTGACATGGAATCAAACTGTTAAACTTCATAGGAAGTAAAAATTAATAATAAAAATTTGTAGGCTGGGTCACATTTTCCATGCAATTCCTAAAAAGTTTGTTCCGTCTGAAAACCTAACTGATTTTTAATCAACTTTCTTTTTTATAATCAGTGTTTTTAAGAATTTTTGTTTATTTTCCATTTAATTCCATGAATAATTCATTAAAACCATTGATTAAAGCGATAGTTTAATTTTTTCGTAACTAATAAACAAGCATCTTCTTAGCTGATACAAATTGCGAAATGTTGAAATCCATGATCCTCTTTCAAAAGAAATTCAAAGTTTAAATTAAATGTTTATTGTTTGCGTTCCAAGTTTAGTTAGAGGATATTCAATAATGATTCATCAAGTACAGCTATTTACACAACGGATATAAAGGACATTCATTATTATAGTTTAAAAGTAAACATATGCTTTATGGTAAAATAATAAACTAATCGTAGAAGATCTTCCTCACGTTGTTATGACTAGATTCTCACTTTATTTACTTACGAATTCAGCAAATATTGTTCAGATTTCGAATAACCACCCAAAAGTTCAAGAAATATAAAGTACTGTAAAAAATGCTACATTCTGTTTAGTTGTTCGAGAAAAAGATGTAAATTAATTGAAACATGTATTAAGGATTAGATTGTTTTTATAAATGTTTTCTGTTACTTATACATAAAGGATGAAAAGTTGTTCATGATAACTATTATTTCTGAAACAAGCTTGATACAATTAAAACTACTGCTGTTCAGGAGAGGACCTGATTTTGAACTTTTTTTCTAGATCCTCCTGTTTGAGAAACAAAGACAAGTTATTAAGGAGGGCAATGTTTTAACGACTAGCAAGCAAGTTCAAAATATACCAGGAACAGTCTCATACTACTGAAGACTCCGATAACATCAAACTTTTCGATGCTTGCAAAAATTGAAATTTATGGTAAATCTGTTTTCCGATCGTCTCACAGCCTTCAGAGTTAACCTTAACTTAAAAAAGGAAAGTGAGCTTTTTGGTTGAGAATAATAATGAAATGTTTAGTTCTACTCTTTTCTCTATTTTTTAGTGTAGTTTGGAACGTTTGCAAATTACATTATTAATCAACATCGATCAGGAATCGAAAGCAAAGACAGAAGCCACAAGAGAGAAAAGTTATTTCATTTGAATGTCATATAAGTGCTTAAAGTAGAACATTATTATAAGCAGTATTTGAAGTCATTTTAAACAACACATTCATTACACAGTTCGCAAATATCATTGCATATTTGGGTTGGGGGTTAAAAATATCTGACTTTTCAGACTTTTCAGTCTTAAATGACAAATCACAACTTACGTTCTCTTATATACATCCAAATGAAAGGGCAACTGTTTAATACACCTTTCCCGAGATTTTCTGCTGCTGCATAAAAACGAGGCTGAACTTGCGAAAAAAAATATCAAAATAAACTATTTCAGCATGGAGGACGCACAGAATCTTATAAAGTTACTGCTGAAAAATGTTGATGAGAAAATCAATATTGTTGTTATGAAAGAAGAAAAGAAATTGAAGTGGGGAAAAGATCTTTTAAACTTGCCATTGTTTACAATAAAAGAGATAGAAAAGCATCGTTTAAAGAGTGGTAAAAGAGGAAAGTCTATAGTAAAAACAATGAACAGGGGCAGAAAATTCAAGGAAGAGGGATATGTTCTGAGAAAAGCTTTGTTCACGAGATTAACAAAACGCTTTTTTTATGTTAAGGGACAATGCAAAGCTAGTATGAAAAGAGAAGTTAGAAGTATGACAGTTGGTTTGAGAAAAGACAATGGAGACGTTTGTGAGGCTAAATGTGATTGTCCGGCTGGGAAATCTGGATACTGTAATCATGTTATGGCTCTTTTATATGAATTAGCAGATTATTCACTGCATCAACTAAAGAAAATTCCTGAGGAAATTGCTTGTACAAGTACATCAAGACGATGGGGTGTACCCTCAGACAATGCCAAGTACCCCCAACCAGTTATGGATATTTATATTCAGAAGCAAGAAAAGTCTAAAGGTGTTA
>RDPX01000087.1:111366-144554 GCA_003991215.1 Morbakka virulenta
GATAGATAATAGATAGATTGATAGATAGATAGATAGATAGATAGATAGATAGATAGATAGATAGATAGATAGAAAGATAGATTGATAGATGGATGGATGGATGGATGGATAGACAGATCGATGGATAGATAAATATCCTGAAATCGAAAGCCAATAAATAGTTTCTTGGCATTTAAATTTCCTTTTTTAAGTTTTCAGCAAATAAAAGTCGATGTTACTTCAGTGCAGTTATGTTATATGCCTCTTTTAAAAATTCATTTGGGTATCTAACATTAATTATTTGCTAGAAAAATATCGATAATTTTTTATTACACAAAATGAAATTTTGTTAAGGATAAGAAACTTCTAATATTGAAACCTATATACTAATATTTTATTTAAGTCCAAACAGTCTTAACTATTACTCAATTTCTCTTTATAATGATGGTTCGTGCATAGAGACAGAGAGAAATAGCTGTGTTTGAAAATAACTTTTAATCAAAACAGGATTAGATCATGGTTTTAATGGGTGACTGACTGTTTACATGAATTTAACAAGACTGAAATATATTGGATAACTTCAAGAAAACAGACACGAAATATGACACAATATTTTCAAACCTTGAACATAAACACGATAACTCGAGTTCTACAAGTGCCTTACATATCTATTTTTGTCATTAACAACTCCACGTAGTCTTTTCAAAGAAGCTTTTGGCCATTTAATCAAATTATTTTAAGTTGGAGACTAAACTAGGGTGATTTTGATAGAGCAGATATGTACATATAAAATGTACGTGAGCTTTTAATATATATGATTTGAAAGTTATTTATTTAATACTAGGGTTTTGGTAAAAATCTAAATTAGTAGCCCGTGATCATTTTTGACATAGTGGCCAATGTCATCTTAATATTGTCTGAATGTTATCTAAAAATTCTTAAAAGGAAAATGGTGGGAAGTACTTCATTTTATGATGTGGTCAAAATAAACGTGACTGTTACTGTGGTATTGATATGTAAATTATTCATTAAAAGCTCCCTCAATTAAATACATACAAACAAGGGCAATTTAATATTAGTGGTTAACAAATTTAAAGCCCACCTCGTCAATAGTGGCCTCAAAGTCTACAGTATGACCAGGTGTTACACTGACTATTTTTATCAATAGTCTTTTACGTAATTAACCTGGGAGATCAAGGGCAATCTAACATATTGAAAAAAATTGTCGAATTGTTTTCTTTTCGGATTCAGTGATCATTATGTGTACACATATATCATATATGCGTGAAAGCAGTTCTGTGGAGAAAAGAGACTTGGATTTGGTCTACTGCAAGTCATTTCTGCTCTTGCAAACCGTTTGTTTTGCCGTACCTTTCCTCTTTTAGCTTATCTTCTTTGCCTTTACTACGCTTTATCCAACATTTTTTGTTCTACACTAACTCCTATGCTCTAATATAACTCCTCTGTTGTATCTTGTCAGTTTTGTTCTTCCCTTCCTTTTTGTTCGATCATATATCTTCTTCTCCATTCGGTCTTTTCCAACGTTACGTCGGGTCGGCCGCTCGACATCTCCTTCTCCATTCGTTGCGCTCGTCCCACATTCCGGATTTCACTCCAACTTCCATCACATCCCTTTCCACTGAATCTCTCCACCGTAACCTCTGCCTGCCTCTACTTCTCCTTCCTTCCACCTTCGCCAGATATACTTTCTTCACAGCATGATCATATATCTATTCTATTAAACCTTCTGTGCTACAAACTATTTTGTTTTACCGTACTGTTTATTTCAATGTACCAATTTTGTTTTACTATAACGCCTGTTATGTCAATGTAGTGTTTTTACATCATACCTATTATACTACCTACTTTCAGAGGGCGCTTATTTGAGAGGGGTGCTTATTCAAAGGATTACAGTAGTGGACGGTGAATTGAAGAAGTTTTCTGATAAGAAAAACAAAAAAGAATAAAAATTGTTAAAGAAAAAGTGTTATTCTTTCTTCTCCAAGTGTTCCCTTCCCTCCATGCAAGGTATTGAATTTTTTAATCGATTTTTTCCGTGAATTCCGAAAATTCGAATAAGTGCCTCCCCCTAGAACTTATTCGAGAGAAGCGCTTATAAAATTATTTTCTGAAAAGTGGGCGCTGATTCGAGAGGGACGTTGATTTGAGAGGGGCATTTATTCAAACGATTACGGCAGTTTTGAATTGTATACAATACTAGCTTTTGCTGGAAAGCTTTTGCTAGATGAAAGAGTTTGATCAAGTCACAAGGTAGCTGGCAACACGAAAACTCAAGTGTATCTTACTTGTACCTCACTTTTCTAGGTTTTACTGCAAGAAGTATTCTAATGAACTTTCCTTGCCGGTACTAACTAAATTTTTCGCTTCTATTGTGGCTCGTTTCTACACTGCCCTCATTCTTATTCAGCTTTTAACCCCCATTGTAATTAATACGCTTATGAATATAGTTTTTCCTCTGACGGCTAGCTTGTGGAACTTGGGTTCCTGAGTACTTTACTGTATCACATAATTTAATGTTTTCAAGTCCAAGGCCAACACCAAAATTTTTTTTGTGTCTTTCCTTTATTGTCTCATATACTTAGAGGCATTTCATTTTGTATGGTTTATAACCCATAAAAAAATTTGTATTTTACTAGAAATTGTATGTAGACTAGACTATGTACAATGGTCTCAGAAAAATAAAACCTGATTGCAATGTTCAAAATCATGCACTCATTTTATAAAACTGGTGATATTTTGGTAGAAAATCTGTAGTCCTCGCCACCCAGGAATATTAATAGACCATCTTTATTCTCCTTTTTGACTTCTATGCTCTGATATAGGGTCAATATTTTTCCACATCACTTTTGATGGAAAGAAAAAAAAGGCTTAAAAATAGTAAAAACAATTTATTGTTAAGATTCCAGGATCGACCGATCATAAGAGTGATGTTAAAATGCTTTGTAATGACACTTCTTTAGCAAAAGTGGCGAAATTGTGTCATAAAAGAACACTGTTTTGATAGGTAGTAAATGGTTTTGGGTTTATTCTTTTTGAGGTAGCATATGTCACATTGGGCAGTTATCAAATTTCTGTGACAGTAAGACTTTGATTTTAATTTGTCACTGTTGTTCTTTCGCTGAGATCAACCTTTTGAAATTTGTTTTAAAATATTGTCAGTTATTCTCCGGAATTCAAAGCAAAGAATATGTGACAATTTGAGAGCTTGTCATTTTTGTATTCAATGGGATGTCTTTGCAGGTCAGATGTGGGATATATTGTTTACTTGTTTTGTCTTATTTTCACCACAGATAAGAGAAATTGAAATTTCAAGATGAGAAGGAGTGTTAAGCAAACTCCTTAAGTTCAACAAAATGTAAAAAGAGATTTCTTTGTAGCAAATAGGAATTGCCTAATTCATCTTCAGTAAAATACAGCCTTTTTAAACAAAAATTGAACTAAAGAATTAACTTTAATTCGAACGTAGAGAAATCAAATGAACTAAAATCGAAAAAATCGAAAAAGAGGCAAAATATTGATTGAATCATCTAGTTCAGTTTCAATATATTTCATTTCAAATATTTTTGTTTGCATGCCAAATAACACATTAAATTTTATTACCCAGTACTTTTATATATGTTTTGCTACTTGTTACAAATTACAGTTATGCCTCCATGAATTACGATTCTAATGTATTCACTAATTTAATATATATTACCGATTGAACAGCCATATGTTAATTTGAGGTAATTTGAATAGTTCTTCTTTGCTACAACCGAAAATCAATGTATCCAGTCGTAAAAGGAAGGGTGAAATATGTTGATTATAATTAAGCCATTGAACCCTGAAAGCTCGTTCAAATTGCGAATGTTAATAACAATCTCATTCATGATAGAAAATACATACAGTAGAGGTTTTTTTATAGAATTTTTTATAAAGTAAATTTTAGTAGAAGAAATCTCTTTTTTTCCCTCCACTAACATTTTCCCTTCCACGTATCTCGGGGTGATTTTTCTAATAACGTATTTTTTCGAATGAAAAGAATTGAACGGTACGAACAAAGCAATTTTGGTCTGTTTGGTTGTAGATAAAATACGTCTTACCTGTCGTTGTTGATCCAGGACAGAATCCTCATTCAGTTTTTGCAAATTAGTTCTGTGTTTGTTTGTTTGTTTGTTTGTTTCAGAATTGGGCATTGAGAGACATTATCCTTATCGACAGAAAATTCATTCAAGTGTATTTCTCTTGGAAAAGTAAATCCTTGTGTGGAGTGCTGACTTGTTACCTTACAAGGGCAGACCTGTCAAGTCTCCCACATTTTGCGGGAGACTCCCGCATTTTGAAGTGAATAGTTGTCTCCCTCCCGCATGTAATATATTTAGCAAAATCTCCCGCATTTCTTATCTGTGTGCATTTAAGAATTTCTAAAAGTCAAATTCCGTCACTTTTGGCATTTTATAGGGTTTTCTAATCCGTTTCTGTTTGTTCCTAGCGTTTCACATTCGTCCGCCGCGTAACTCGGATGCCGTACAATGAGCTCTGATTGTATTTCGTGCGGATGTAGCACAATAACTATTCCTCGTTTTTCGCTTGATCAAACAAGATGGCTGACTCACCGGAACGATCTGGACCATCGAATTCGAAGAGATTTAAAGGATCATTCAATTATAAAACGAAATATAATGCTTCCTGGTTTTCTCAGGATAATTTAAAAAAGTATAAAAATGTAATTTCTAACTCCAAGTTAGGAGATTTATATTTTTTCTGTAAAATCTGCTCCAAAGATGTTTCATGTGGCCATGGTGGCACAAGCGATCTTGTACGACATTGCAATTCTCTTACTCACCAAAAAAGAGAGAAAGAAAGACGTTCACAGCCCTCGATAAATACTTTTGGTNTAAGCAAACTCCTTAAGTTCAACAAAATGTAAAAAGAGATTTCTTTGTAGCAAATAGGAATTGCCTAATTCATCTTCAGTAAAATACAACCTTTTTAAACAAAAATTGAACTAAAGAATTAACTTTAATTCGAACGTAGAGAAATCAAATGAACTAAAATCGAAAAAATCGAAAAAGAGGCAAAATATTGATTGAATCATCTAGTTCAGTTTCAATATATTTCATTTCAAATATTTTTGTTTGCATGCCAAATAACACATTAAATTTTATTACCCAGTACTTTTATATATGTTTTGCTACTTGTTACAAATTACAGTTATGCCTCCATGAATTACGATTCTAATGTATTCACTAATTTAATATATGTTACCGATTGAACAGCCATATGTTAATTTGAGGTAATTTGAATAGTTCTTCTTTGCTACAACCGAAAATCAATGTATCCAGTCGTAAAAGGAAGGGTGAAATATGTTGATTATAATTAAGCCATTGAACCCTGAAAGCTCGTTCAAATTGCGAATGTTAATAACAATCTCATTCATGATAGAAAATACATACAGTAGAGGTTTTTTTATAGAATTTTTTATAAAGTAAATTTTAGTAGAAGAAATCTCTTTTTTTCCCTCCACTAACATTTTCCCTTCCACGTATCTCGGGGTGATTTTTCTAATAACGTATTTTTTCGAATGAAAAGAATTGAACGGTACGAACAAAGCAATTTTGGTCTGTTTGGTTGTAGATAAAATACGTCTTACCTGTCGTTGTTGATCCAGGACAGAATCCTCATTCAGTTTTTGCAAATTAGTTCTGTGTTTGTTTGTTTGTTTGTTTGTTTCAGAATTGGGCATTGAGAGACATTATCCTTATCGACAGAAAATTCATTCAAGTGTATTTCTCTTGGAAAAGTAAATCCTTGTGTGGAGTGCTGACTTGTTACCTTACAAGGGTGACGAACGACTTGTATTCTAATATATAGTCCAAATAAGTTTGCAAAAATATGTTGATATGCAAATAAAAGTGAGCTTACTACTCCTTCAGTCTCTAAAAACAACAAAAATGAAATATATGACCTTGGTATATAAATAAAAATACACTTTCCTGTCTTCAGTCTTTTTTTCCTTAGCATTCGATCAGCCTTACAAAGCGAGAGGATGAGCATTTGAAGCTTGTTACACTAACACAATAAACGACGCAAAATAGGGCAACGGGTAGTGCTTCCAAAAGGAAGTATTTCTGGTTAAAATGCAAAAGAAAACCAAAGCACAGATTTTAAATCATAAAAATTTCCTTGTCCTACAAACAAATAAACAGGAGAGCTAAAGACAATAAAACATTACCAGTAACAAGTAATTATATTTGAATGTCTGTCTAGGGAAAAGTAGCTGCTATGACACACGAGTACATGGCCAATGCTCAATCCATACATTATTACTTTTATGTTCTTATTAAATGCAGATATTAACTTCCATCTCCTATAATTTTCCATACAAAGGGAGACTTTTTTCATTGCCTTTGATAGCTAAACACCTTCATTGTTTCATATAAGTTTTTCTCGGCACTTGTATTAAAAATATGTAGCCGATAGTGATCGTTGATATGAACCTTTCTCTTATTTTTTTCATCCCATGTTTTTTTTGACAAAAACCTTTAAAACTAATCATTAACCTTCAAATGACCTGAGGCTGAATAAAAGTCTAACTGATTAAAATTTTTAAGTAACGTCAAATGATAACAGGTGTAGATTTGTGATATTGTTTAAGTAATACGATGCAGCATAAGCTCTTTTACTAGGGTAACCTAATAAAAGGTGTTTTCTAACTGCAGGCAAACTGGTCAAGAACAAAAGGTTCTCTTTTATGTATGTCAATTCCGATTTTAACACACGCTGTTTTCTACTTTGATTGAAGTGTAGCACCTATCCTCATTTTCGCTCTGTGCAATGTCATTTTACAGACCAATTTCAAATTAGTTCTTTCTTAATAATAACTTTATCACAGTGCAACTACTGATGAACTGTGAGAAAAGTAATGATTTGCGATCACCAATGGTTTGGTAAAACTGACTTCCATAAATGTTAAAACATTTTGCTAAGACAGAAATGAGAGAAACTGTTTTTTAATTTAATGAAACAGGTGAGTTGTTATGCTTATCTGGATCATTAGAAATAAGCTACTTTTATTGGAGCCCGTGTGGCTTAAGAGGAAGAAGTCTTTTAGGTACTACAACTGACATTTCCTTGTTATGAACAGTATCAATTATATTCTGGTTATTGGCTTATAAGCTGTTTACAAAAGCCCACCTACTTTTCTATATTTCGTCTGAAACATTTGTATCCATAGATTAAATCTTTTTGTTTACAAAGAGAAGGCGATGAAAATGCATGTTCTCTAACTGGCTGCCTCCTGGGTTCAGGGATCGCAACAGCAAATAACCGTCTTCTAGGGTGCCATGCCCAGCTGTTCAGACTTTATTGATTCTACAGGCCATAAATCCTCCTTAAGGAAGTCCATCTTTTCTTAGTTTGGTCTACCTTGCTTTCTATTTTGAGGCAACATCTTCTCAAGTATTTTTTCGTGAAGAATTCCTTATTCCTCCTCTTAATTTGCTTGAAATACCAAAATCTATCTTCATCTACTTCGAATTGAAGCTTACTAGCCTTGAATACCAGGCTCTTACGTCAGTAAAATTTTTCCTGCAAGTTGCTGTATTATCCCACTTAGTTACCGACCAACCGTTCTCGTCCCGTAAACCAATAAAGAATGAATTAACGAGATACCTAACTCCTTTTCCAAGTAAATCAAGTGTTGGCAAATGAAAAGCAGAGGAGTAATTAGGTCTTCTAGAGCTAGTCTATGGGTTTTGCATTTGAAGAACTTAAAAATATTTTAGACCCTTTGCAGTATGTTTGCTGTGTAACTCATTTCGTTTTCTTTTGGAAAAATACGTTTCAAGAGAATATAAGAAAAAAAGCAGCCCTGAAAAACATAAACAATCTCAACGACTAGAACATATTGGTAACACTTTTAAATTTAAAGATTTAACTGAGCACAACCAACACAAAAATCTTCTTTATTTATTCTGACAAAAAGGACAAAGAAAATGAATACAGAAGCTCCACAAAAACAAGTAAACAACAGTACATTCTGAAGGAGTTAGTCTGCAAGCCAGGTAAAAACGCAATAAACAAGGTATGATTTACAAAAGATAAAACTGAAAACTAAAAACTTTTACGACTGATTTTATAAAACAGTCGTAATAATTGTTTAAAATTAACGTTGATTATCGATTCCATTTTACAACACAGTAAGCCAACAGATTCTGCCGCTTTAGAAGCATAGAAATGGCACAACAGCGCTTAATAATTAGCCACACCTATTTCGCAAACCTTATATCAAAGTTGTTTAAAACTTTTACTTAAGAACATTGCTTTATTTTCCACTACAGCAATATTGAAGTTCATTTATTGAATTTATTCAAATGGATGTAATTTGCAAACAATATTGTTGAGGATAGTTGATTAATATTGTTAATGATCCTAAACCAGTAAATCAAATTGCATTTTGGGGGAAATATTTGTTCGCAATCCAGCTTCTTTCTTTTCCAAAGTATGCCAGAGGAAAAGTAGAGTAAAATTTTTACATAAAAGGCTATGGTTTTCCTACATTTCATTTTCAAACTTTAAGCAAAGGAGAAACAGAGGAATAAAAAATAGAAGAAGAAGAAGAAGAAGAAGAAGAAACAGAGCAAAGCAGAGCAAGACTGTGACGATACTAACATAGAATTAAATAAGAAAAGGCAATCAAGTCAAGCAAGTGTTCCAGGGAGGGAGCAAAGTAAGAAGGAGCAAAGAAAAACGAAGGAAACAACAAAAGATGTAATTAGCTAGAATGAAGACACGATTCGAGCTAACGCACAGCAGAATCATAACACCATAGCACTGAATATACTGTGTAGCGCGGCCGATCTGAGAAAAGAATAAAAATAGAGCAGAAGAAAAGGTATGTCAACAATCATGTATTTGTTTTATTTCATTTTAAGCAAATATTACGTTATACCAGATACTCTACATTTACCCCCTTAATAATAAATACAATATCTACAATATGATAAAAGGTTCAATAGTCACATTTTTATTTTTTACTTTTGTGGTATCACAGCTAAAAGTTATGTGTTTATTTCTCTGTAGCTAGAAATCTGACGTATGCTATTTGCATTTCACATTGTTCCTGCATTTTCTACAAGGCAAAACTTTGACCGATGTACCCATTATCAAGATAAAGTGGGTTACTTACTGCATCACCACCTTGCATGAAAGTGATGGCATGGCGTAGAATTCGGAGGTAGGCTAATCACACGAATATCCGAAGGCTGGTTAGCAAAATTAATGCTCTATATTCTGGAACAAATTCAATTCTGAACCCACAGGCACTGTATAAAAACATTTTTAGGGCTTTTAATGGGTCTCAGACAAATGAAAAGTAAGCACTCTTTACTTCAGGTACCACAAGTTCTAGTTTGGCAATTTTGTCGCGATGCTAGCTACATGGCATCTATGCAAAATAAGTTAGTAGGTTCTGCCAAGGACTACTCGTCAAACAGTAATGTATTGATATTTGACACGATTTCTGCCAGCTTCAAATTTGAACTTTGAAAAAAATATGGCTAAAAATATTTTTTTTTTCAGACTGCTTATTTGGCAATTTCCTCTTCTGTTGGACCTAGCACGTTATTCACTGTCACAGAAAGGAAGGAAATGTCTTTATCTGTGGTGCTGCGGAAAACTTGAAATAGTGTTTGTTGGCGTCTTCGTGTATCTTCGTCGCAACTTTGGGAAATGTATTCATTGCTTTATTTATCATTAATTATGTAAATTTTACATTTCATTGTCTTTTGGTTGCTATCTATCTTTTCGAGCAAATACAAATAGTCTCTACTGCCAACAGGAATGTAGTTTTTAGCTAGTATCTCGATTCCATCCTGAAATTGCATTATTCATAAGCTTGATGACAGGTAGTTGCATAAGCTGCTAATACTCGATATTTCTATTTTATCTCTTTAACAAAAGACATAATTCTCGTAGGGCTCGGACATAGACTATGATGATGGATCTAAAAATCAACAGCCTCATCCCGTTACTAGTTCCACTTTTGGTTAAGATCTCCTCCCTGAAGCACGTGTATGCAAATATTGCTTCAGAGATATTTTCAACTACAAAAACTATGTTGTTTTGTATAATATTTCCTGTGACAATGAATTTCCTAAATCGTCCCAAATTCCAGGAGTGATCATGTGCCGTATGGTCAAAAAGGCTCGAATACCTTTCATAAATTAGTACAGTTCATAAACAAATTGGAATGAGAAATGAGTATTACAACATAAATTATGAGTGTTGCACTAACTCTCTTTAAATATCAAGAGCAAAAATAGGCACATAATGAGGTTGTTATGTCCTTTTTTTCATTAGTATACAACAGTATACATGGATACTTGGATGACATGGTCTATAAGTCCTTGTAATGTACTAAACTAAAAAAAAGGCCACAAAAATACTAACCTCTTTTCAAATGTAAATACGACATCAAGAAAAAGGGTATAACAAAAGGCTTTGGTTACTTTGAGCCTTTTTTTTAAATGTATACCTCGCTGACAATTTTTGAATAATGTTGTGAGAAACCTGGTAGAGTATTTTGTCTACAGACTTAGCACGTGTCACGAAGCTTTATTCCGAGAGAATCTTGTGAGAGGAAGGACATATGACGTGCCTAAAATAGGATAAATTAAAAAACAAAGGTAATGATATATTCTCAAAGGAAAGTGTTTTTTACTGCTTTACAATATTCTTAATCTGTAATGTATGTAAAAGTTACATTCTAGACTGGAGGACATCATTTTAGTAACGAAACATACACTAACATATATTTAGGTACACAAAGTAAAATATTCAAGATCAGCTAAGTTTAGGGTAATGTTAAAGTCAGTATTTTTCAGACAATACGATACTCTTAAGGACTAAAGCATTTAATTGACTGGAAGGAGATTGTTCATTCATAACCAAATTCTATGTAACTCTGCAACATACCTGTATAAAAGATTCTATTTTCCATATCCTCCTTAATAAGTTCAAGGCAAAAATAAAAAACACCAGCAAGACGTAAAGGATACAATAGAATTACAATATCAACCTACTTGTTTGGTTTTATAAAAATATCTGAAACACTTTATAAAAATACTAAAAGAATATTGAAAAAAATGTTAATTTTACTCTGTACCATGCAAATATTGACTTGTATTCATTAGTTTATTACGAAACTGTCTAATTATGTTTCAAAAAATGTGTTTCTCAATGAATAAGGCATCAGGCTGGCATTAGAAGATTGATAATATCTGTTTTAATCCATGTTTTTCAGAACTTTAATTTTATTCATGACTTAGTAGATCAAGTTTGGAGCGAAACTATCTATCTTTTTTCTTTCTTTTTAGGGCTCACAGTTGGAAAGTTTTCATTTCAACTTTATGCTTGTGATTATTTAATTGATGACAAAGAACAAAAAACATAAACATGAAGAAAATTTTATGTATCTATGTACATATATACATAGATAAATATATACATAGATACATATATAAATACATACATTTATATATAAATGCATAGATACATAGATACATAGATACATAGATACATAGATACATAGATACATAGATACATAGATACATAGATACATAGATACATAGATACATAGATACATAGATACATAGATACATAGATACATAGATACATAGATACATAGATACATAGATACATAGATACATAGATACATAGATACATAGATACATAGATACATAGATACATAGATACATAGATACATAGATACATAGATACATAGATACATAGATACATAGATACATAGATACATAGATACATAGATACATAGATACATAGATACATAGATACATAGATACATAGATACATAGATACATAGATACATAGATACATAGATACATAGATACATAGATACATAGATACATAGATACATAGATACATAGATACATAGATACATAGATACATAGATACATAGATACATAGATACATAGATACATAGATACATAGATACACAGATACATAGATACAGAGATACATATATATACATATTTTTCTGTGTGGATATATCTACAAACAAATAATTTTAAAGTGGCATGAAGTTCTTTTGAAAACTTTTCAATCTTTTTTTTTCTCTTTGCTATTAAATCATCTGACCATGAAAATTACTTTTAAATATACCATAGACAAACCTTATGTAATATAGTCTCGATACTTTAACGTTTCTGAAATTTTCATACATAAATAGTGGGGGGAAGAAAACTGTATCTACACTTACACGTAGTATATGTCGNCTTTACACCCAATTTAGCTCACCAATATTTCATAATTTTCTGCACATAGATTTTTTATAATGTAAAGGACGATAGTGTGAAGTAACGTTTGGTGCTTTTTCTTTTGTTCCCATCTCAATTGAAATTCTGGTGGAAGGTTATACTTAGTAGGTACAATAAAGTTCTAAGTAGAATGAGAAATAATCAACAAGAACCACGAAGAAACAAAATGTTACAACCTGACCAAAACGCCAGACCAACTGGTTGCAAAGCATTTTAAATAACCTGGTAGGTAAAAAGGTCAAACAGTGTTGTCTTATACGAATGTATTCAAAGAAAGAGACTATGAATTAAATTTTTTTTATTGAGATTGTAGCATCAGGACAATTTCCTGTTATCAAACCAATTTATCTTATTCAGTGAGGAAACAAGTGCTTAATAGACATACAAAATAGAAGGAATGAGGGAGGTAATATGAAAGCGAGTTTTAATATAAACATCTACTTAAAAAAGACATAAAAAGGGAAAAGCGACAAATCCATACCATCTATTCGACTCTTTGGGGCAAAAAATAAAGTATAAGGGCTGTGAAAGAAAAATATTTGAGAATTAATTGGAAGGTTTAAGTTATTTTTTAGCAGACATAAACAAATTGGGTAAATATTTTAATCATACTTTTTCTTTAGATATAAGTTGTCTTGGTTACAAACCCAAGCGAATGAGTTTTCAATGATAACAACTATGAAGAAGAACATGCTAGATTTAGTGAACACTTGTTGTAATTTGCTCTCAATATGACAAGTTATCTCTTAAATTTATTGCTATTATACATAGCTATTAATTGCTTGTTAATCTTTAATATAATTTTCATTTGACAAAAAATGATATTCTTTTTTAAAGAGAATGATTATTTATGTGTGTATGTATGTGTATCTGGTCTGCCACTGTGCTTACTTCTAGGCACAGTGACAAGGGTATGGCTGTGGTTAGTCCATTCAGAGATGTTCATTCAGAGAAGGTTTTTTTATATAAATGTATTTATTTATATATGCATGTATGTATGTAGGTATGTTTGTATGTATGCATGTATGAACGTACATACATTTGCATGTACATAAATATGTGCAGAATGTGCGCCAATAAATATAATTATTGAGAAATAGTTTCTTTCTTTGCTTCAAGATATCCATGCTTACATGTAAGGTGCATATTTATACTTAAACCCTTCATAGAGTTGTTTACCAAAAGCTGGCTAATACTGCAAACCCTGAGAATACCAAAATTAAAGGTAAAAAAGAGGCAGAGTAAGTGCTTCAGGTAACTGCATAAGCAGCGTGAGTATAATACATAAATCTTGTAATGACGTTTTGCGACCTGGTCAAAGCAGCGGAAGACCTTGACACTTAGCTAAGCATGGTCTACAACATCCATATCGGACCAAGAAAATAGCATCAATGAATAAATCTAATATAAAGCAAGCAAGATTAAAATAAAGAAAAAGTCCTTGTATGTATGGAAAACTAACAATTAAGCAAATAACAAATTTTACATAAGCGATTCTCCGGCATTACGGTCAAGTAGATACCTTTTCGAAATAAGAAGAGCAAGTCTGAGAAATCATAAAAAACCAGAGGAGTTTTTCCAGACAGTAGATGGTTTAATATCTTTACTAGATTGGCGATAAAAACATTTATTAGGTGCACTACCATGTGGTGTGAGGAATCGTCCCAAATGTACAGTTAGCATTATGTAAGCATCACAGTAATTGAAAAGCTAACCATCACTGAGCTTTAAAGAATCTTTTTAGTTTGTGTGTTAATTTAGTTGTATTTATTTTGAATTATCAGTTTTTTAGGGCTTATATAACTAAGAAATCTAATCTTTTTGAGACGTTTTGAGAACAATCTTTACATTCATCAGCATTGTTAAGCCTAAATTCCTGTTTACTCTTAGTGTTAAAAAGCTGTGAAATCAGAAACAATAAAAAAAATCCATTTAACTTAATTTTTTTTTTTGCTAATTTATGTGCTTTTTTATTATATACTGTTGTTCATTCTACTATTAATCTACACTCTAAGCCTGTATGTAGAAACAGAATTATTCTTAGTAGTTTTATATGATTTGATTGTTGTTCTCTGAAAGAGATTTTCGTTGTTTTAATTTCTAAGTATTTTGTAAAAAACAATTGTGGATAAGAGGTCTATTCTTATTAAAATGTACAATTTTTTATTACAAAAAAGAGATTCCTTCTTCTCTTAGGAGTATTCCATCTCTATAGCCACCACTCTATGGCATGGCATGACACTAGGACCCGATTGTTTTTGATAGAAAGTGAAAACAATTTCTACCAAGAATGTAAATCATATCCAAGCATCAAATGAACTAATTCGCAGCAATTGTTGTACAAGAGCTAATAAACAATAGGCAATGTGGCTAATGTAGTTACGTTATAGTGAAAATAAAGGGATGATTTACCAATATATTAGCGCTGATTTACTCCATGGTCTATTAAAAGAGTAGAATATGAAGTAACTTTTTTAAGTTAAAAATCTCTTGACCAAAAGGTTGGTCATTTCGTTGTTTAATTCCAAATATTCCAGGGGGAAATTTAAGGAGGAACTAGTACTGTGATTCTAATAGGAACCATGCTGACATTCAGGTATCTCGTGACATAGTTATTAGAAAAATCTTTTTATAATCCTTTATGAGCTTTTTTCTTACGTTCATTGTTTTTTAGTCAAAAACTGAAAGTTCCTTCCCATTCCTTTAGTCCAAATCTGGGCTTTCAGTCAGACCTATTAGGATAGAAATGTTTTCGTGTGGTCAGTGTCCAATATATTTTAGTATCAGGCAAACAACACTGTGATTTAACAATGTTTAAGGGAACTGAATTATGCAGCCAGTAATAATGTTTCTCATTTGGAATAAACAAACAACTATTGATGAGGAGACCAAGGTTATTGATCTTGTCGCAGAATAAATACTTGGTTACATTTGTTTTATCCCATTTTACAGCGTTAAATCCAATGACTATGGTATTGCTAAGGTATCTATTAAGGAAGTTGTAAATGTGAGCTAGCAGTTGATGTAAAATATTTGTCCTTTGATTGGTACACTTGCTGTCTGGAAAGTTCAAGATTTATTTTATGACAATATTTGGGTGATTAACTCATTTTGGAAAGGAGATTTATCAAGTTGGCGAAAGTTTGTGTTAGTTTCTTTTCTTTGGAGGAAGGATCATATGATACCTTGCTTTGTTGTGTCTTATACTTTACTGATGTGTAACAATAATAATAATAATAATAATAATAATAATAGTAATACTAATACACATTTATCCTGAGGAAGACTAAACTGAATCCATTTCCCGAGTTTCAACGTGGGAGAATGAGTTCACTCTTTGCCACAGCTACATCCAGGTCACCCTTAAACAACCTGTAGCATTTGTGAGCTCTTTCCAAGGCCATGAAGTTCCTGAATGATTTCCGACGGGCGTAAGTCGGTCCATGGCTAGTGGAATGTGGAATTATCAGTCTGGTGTCTAAAGCGGGGTAAAATTACCTCAGGGGAATCATGATAAAGGGAACATGATAGAGGTGGTGCCTCGATAAACACACTAGGGAAGGAAAGCCTTACACAAACCAATTCAATTATATGATGATGGAAAATAATAATGAACCAGATAATGGCGCTAACCGGCCTGGATGTACTACTGAGGGTGAAAAGAGGAATGTTTGACATCAGTCAAAAACGGCTTATATGTCAAGTACGTGTCATCAGGAGAGACAGCTGATTTACAGTGGTTAAAAAAGAAGAAATGAAAGAAGCTGTGAACAGGAAGACTCAAAGTGCCAATGATGATGTAAGTGCTGTAAGAATTGTGCCAGACACAGATGAAAGTGATGGAAAGGAAGAGGTATAGGGTACTGGAGAAGGTAGCCAAGAAAGAACTTCCGACGACAAAAAACATGAACAGAGAAGGGATGAAACCCTTTACAGAGTGCTTCAAATCCCTAATGAGCTAAAGGAGAAAGAGCAAGAGACTTTTTTGCGGCTGATTGACATGACTGTGTGTAACGAGACGATTGAATCACCAAGCATGCAGTACTATAATGAGACAAAGCTGAAGGCTGAGACTAGCAAGGCAGCTAAAGTATGTGCAAACCAAGATTATAACAGAGATACATGATCTGATTAGGGCAGCAGCCAGTGTAGTCGGTGAAAGTATGCGAGTTGAGGAAGGGAAGGAACGAAAGAAAATGGAACTATTGTGAGAGAGAATAATTAAAGGTGACATAAAGTCGATGAGATTTCACCTGTCCAAGGTTAAGAGATCGTACAAGGCCAAATGAAAGAATGTTAAAGCATCAGAGCAACAAATGCTGGAATGAAAATATCACTTCAAGTCAAAGTGATTCTGTATTGTTATGGAGGAGATAAAACACGCATTTCCAATGAGGGTATGAAAGTAAAGATGTACACTAAAAGCATTGCTCAATATCAGTAAAACAGATGCTTTTCTGTAAACGAAAAGCAGGATTGTAGGAATCTTGGTGGTGAAAGAGATTAGTGTGTACCACAAAACCCTGAGCAAGCAACAGTCTTCTGGTCTGCGTTGTGTGGTGAATCATTACAACACAATTGAGAAGCAGAATAGCTAGGTTTCGAAAGGACAAATCAACCCGCTCGAACAAGAAAACATGGTGATTGAGAAGAGTAAAAAAAGAGTAAACTCCCCAAATGGACGACTTCTAGGCCTGAGAGCATTGAAGGGTTTTGGTTGAAAAGGTTCACAATGTTGTACGATGTGCTCGCATTTCATCTTAATACGTGCGTCAAAGAAGGCTCTGTTCCCGAATAGATGGTCGAAGGGAATACTACTCTGGTGATAACAGATGCTGTAAAGGGACCAGAAGCAACAAATTGTATGATAATTGCATGTCTAAATTTGTTTGGTGACTGGCATATTTATCCATAAATTGTACACGCATCTTGAGAACGAATTACTGCCTGTGGAAATAAACGCCTGTCCAAAAAGGTGTCAAGGTATCTAGAATTAATTAGCTATCGATAACATCATATTGAAAACCTGCTCGAATCGGAAAACCAAGATCTGAATGGCTTGGAGGGATTTCAAGAAAGCATAGGGTTTGTTTTCCTACTAATGGATCATAGAAACTCTTCAAATATTCCAAATCGCTAAAATTGGAAAACAGAATTTGTGGCAAACAATGAGACCCTTGGAAATGTTGATATCAAGAGAGCAATTTTTCAAGTTCACTCATTTTCCCCAAAGCTGTTGTTTCTTTTTTTAATTCCTTTGACTGAGAAACATTAAAAAGGGTTAAAAGCTGGACCCGGAAGGAACAGAGCTGAATCATCTTCTATTTATGAATGCTCGTAAGCTCTTTGCAAAGTCAAAAATTGAGATTGGTTCGCTTGTACAAACAGTACGTGTGGTAAGCTCAGATATTGGGATAGAATTTGGGATCTCCAAATGCGCAGTTGTGACGTTAAGGCGAGGAAAACTAGTGGAGAGTAGAGGCGTGGAAATCCTTTATGGTAAAAGCTTGGTTACAAATATTTTAGGGTTAAGGAACGTGATGAAATTATTGCTAGGCAGATGAAAGAAAATGTTCCTGGCATCTATCTGGACAGACTAACAAAGGTACTGAGCTCAAAGTTGAACCTGGGAACCTTGTTTGTGCAAATAAAACCTAGACTGTTGGGTTTATTTGATATGGTGCAGCAGTGATTTGATGAAATTAGAATAAGATCAAAGAATTGGACAAGAAGACAAGGAATATCTTGCATACTTATAAGTATGCAAAATATTCCATTCATAATCNGTTAAGGCGAGGAAAACTAGTGGAGAGTAGAGGCGTGGAAATCCTTTATGGTAAAAGCTTGGTTACAAATATTTTAGGGTTAAGGAACGTGATGAAATTATTGCTAGGCAGATGAAAGAAAATGTTCCTGGCATCTATCTGGACAGACTAACAAAGGTACTGAGCTCAAAGTTGAACCTGGGAACCTTGTTTGTGCAAATAAAACCTAGACTGTTGGGTTTATTTGATATGGTGCAGCAGTGATTTGATGAAATTAGAATAAGATCAAAGAATTGGACAAGAAGACAAGGAATATCTTGCATACTTATAAGTATGCAAAATATTCCATTCATAATCCATTCAAAAGATGATGTCACCAGGCTTACATGCCAAGGAAAGCAGGGGCAGAGGTCTGATACGTGTGGAGGAAAAATTGCTAGTAATAAAAGCTAACTGGGCTTCCATCTGAAAGAGCGACAAAGTCTTTGTGCAGAATGTTGTATACCAGTTGAAGCTTATGACGTAGATCATCGAAAGCAAAGCTGAGTACAAGTTACGGTTACAGAGGAATAAAGCCCAGAGCTGGAGGAGTAAAGACTTACATGGTCGGTTTGTAGGGTAGACTGAGGCATTGAAAATTGCTGAATCTTGGACTAGGCTAGTAAAATCGGATTTGAAACTGGAATTCAAAAGCTTTTTAATTGCCGCACAAAACCAGGCGCTAATAAAAAACTCCATCTAGAAGAAGTATTACAAAACATCAGATACTAAAAAACCTCGGCTGTGCAGGAAAGAATTTGAGAATGTGGCACACAAACTTATTGTGTATGAATTGGTAGCTGAATGTGTGTATAAAGGCCGTCATGACAATGTGTGTCGCTACGTTCATTGGTCGCTGTATCAATTGTATGACTTTGAAATGTGTGGAATGTATCAGAAAGAGAAGAGAGTCATTGAAAATGACAGAAAAAAGATCCTTAGGGATTTTTGCATCCAGATCGAATGATACACTGAACACATGAGACCAGACAAAACATTGAATATTAAAGGAACCAATAATTGCGTGCAAAACGAGCATAATACTAATACTAATAATTCAAAGTTGTGTCCCATTATAAACTTCAGATGACGAAGAATGAGGCTATTCTTTGTTGTAACTATCTCCAGGCAGCCCTTGGGCAAAGTGTTGTACCTGTTATTGCTCCCAGAGGCCATGAAGTAGCTGTCATTAGCCTTGGGTGCATAGAATCTTAGCGAAGGTGCCAAGGAAAAATACAGTGGTGGTTTTGCAACCAAAAAGTTACAAAGCTAATAATTTAGTTAAAATTCAAAATGAAAATTTATCAAACAGAATAGTAAATGAGATTGGAGCAAAAGTAAAAGTCTCTGGTCGCTCAAGATTTTCTCGACCCAGGAGCAGGGATCCATTTGTTCATCATAATTCTAATACGAGGACAGGTATTGCAAGAAAAAAGTGGGAAAAAAGATAAACAAGATTTTAATAGAATATTGAATTAGAAATGACCTATGGAATTATGACGGTCGGAAATTTGGGCGCATGTTGGAATTGTGAGAATAAGTAAAACTAACCTCCTTGGTTATGACCTGTAACCCGCTACTATATACCTTTAATTAGGGTGAAATGTTAGTCCGAGAAAATATTCAAAAACAAGAAAATATGATAATAACAATTAAAATAACTAAACCAATAATAGAAACAACAACTGCTGTAAACAAGATGCAAAAATCAATGACTGATGCTGAGTAATACTCACCTGAAACTGGTACTGAATATTGTATCTTATGGATCATCAAGCTTGAATAAAACAAATTTCAGAATTATCGTGCCAGATAAGGTATTATTCTTTACAGTGGATTTCTCACCTGCAGTTTACAGTTTACTGTTCTCTCCTTTTTTCAAAAATACGATCTATTATTATTTTTAAATTTTATCTATTTTGCATTAAATCCATGGCCAAAGGAAGCAGCTATTATAACAAACCTTTAAAATAGTTCAAAGTTATATCTTAGCAATGTATACAGCGACAGGATATAATCCGTTGAAAATTGTCTGCAAAATGTGAAAAATTCGATTTTTTAGTTATCTTGAAATAGCTGCTAGCGGCTAGTTATGTTAATTGATGATAGAAAGTCCACAATTTTTCTCTCTAATATTTCTAATCAGTAAAATGCAAACAATTTTCACCTGTTAAAGACATGAAAATTGTGATATGCAATTCAATCATATACCCCATCTTTTGTGAAAAATGTAAAAAGAATTGAAGAAAATGTTGAAAGTAAAAATTTTGATTTTCACAGTAATACTGATAACAATGATGATACTAAGGTAATTTAACAAACACTTTAAAACGAGGGTTTTGGCACGCTTAGGGAGTAAGTTAAAATGTAGCATTTTTCCAGAGATCTAAAAAAGACTAAAACATCAGGTTATATAATATTTCCAATATATTAGATTAATTATTCGAGACAGAATTAACTTTTTACAGCAATTACACAAATTATATGTGCTCTCAAAAGATTTTTCCCATACTTCTTATTAAATTTAATATTCTATTTTGTCACAATATTTAAACATTAAATGACAAAGCTTATTTAACGTAAAGAGCCTGATGTATCTTTATTATTTTACATCTCATGTTTTTCTACATATAGTTTGTTTGTTATTTAGTTATTAACATTGTGCTGCGTTATACTCATGTCCAATGACGTTGTTGATTTGCAAGCTATTGAAACGGAGTTCATTTTGGATAACATATTCTACTCTGACACTGATCTGAACCATAAAACAGGAATGAAAACCATAGGACGAGGGTATATTATGAATGAGGTTAATCAGTTTTTATTGTCTTTGCCTAATGGACCAAATTAATATGTGTATATAGTAATTACGAGTTTTTCCAACCAATTATAACAAGCAAAAGGCTATTTTTACCCTCCAACGTTTTTCTCATTGATAAGCTATTTCTTGGTGGTGAGGATGAAGGCATTTCGTCATCCTGATACCATGTTCTAGAAAAGTTCCAATGATAAAGCTTTTGAATCAAATGAGTAAAAGTGTAATGTTCATATTCCCTACCACATGAAGATTATTTATAATGATAACAAGAGAAGGTATAATTTAAAATTAAATCAAAACATATTATTTAGTATACTGAAATGATAGATTTTTCCAATTTTCTCTTTTGTTAGAGATAAATAAAGATTTGACTCTGAGCTTAAAATATATAATATGTACCAGAATAAATGAAAAAGTTAAGAAACAACGCAAGGTTAAAATACAAATAACAGAAAAATAATTAGTTTTATTATTTTGAATACATTTATCAATTAAATGATCTTTAAACTTCCACCATTAAATATATTTTATTAATACACATACGTTAATTATTAAAAGTCAAGTTGATAAAAAGACTTGAATTTGTAGAGGACAAGTTAATAGATATACCTCCATGTCAGAATTATATTTTCTAAAGGACAATTCAAATTCAATCGTTTCTAAAGGACAAACAGAATGCAAATTGTTATTTTTTTACATGATATTTTCCAGATGTCTATTTAGCAATCTGACAGCTAAACCTATTCTACCGTCTTTGACCCGAAGTAACATTTCATTGGTCGATCTGTTCAAGCCACAACATTAGGGTTTTGGGGTTAGGAATAATAGGAACAATAGAGTTTCCAGTCACTGACGGTAGAATAGGATTCCACATGTCTAGCCGTCTGACGGCTAAATAGCAATTGCCTAATATTTTTAAACAAAATTTACAAAAAACTATCTGTAGTTTAAACGTTCCCAGTTAAATTAAACATCAGGCCAATTACGATCTACAGACCATCCATAATTTCAGTGCAACCTAAAGTAATCTTTTTTTCTCTTTTAATATTGGTATGAGTTAAACGTTTTCTATCTTATACATTGAAGAGGCTTATTTAGATAAGGGCGAAATAAATGATAACTTAACATTCAAATACTAACTCTATTTAATTAATATGACTATATTTCTATAGTATGCAGGTGACGTAAATTTCTATTTTCTTTCTCGATTGCAAGATTTTTAACCTCTAATTGGTAATGCATAAATATCTTATCCTCACTTTCCAAAATATCACTTTAACGTGTTTGATTATTTGTAAATTTGCTCTCATTAGTACTGGTATTGTTAGATTAAAACAATATCTTTGTAATAGCAAGTAAAATTTACCAAAGATCATTAATCAATATTTTACATTTTGATATCTAAATGGAGATCTGAAGACCAAGTACAATATTTACAGTCTGTTGGGGAGAACCTAACAGTTGAAATTTATGCAACGATACAAATGAAAAAGCAGAATTCCTTCTTCTACTTCCTACTCGTACAAAAATTAAGATCTTTTTATCCATTCTAATATTTGACATTTACCCCTATACTGCTTAATGTTTTAGAATGTAGAAAAGTTACAATTGTGTGTGCACCAGTCGTGGTTCAATTCACAGTCTATGTCTATCACGGTTACACACTGGATCACCTCAGCTATCGACACTTATTTTTAATCCGATGATTTTGCTATCATATCTTTCACTAAAATTTGCTACATATTTTTTATTTTTCTACGTCCTAGATCCTAGCCATCTTAGTTAATGTTTCAACTATTTAATCCTTAACTTTTTTCTATGGTGCACCTCTAGTGCTAATGAGGATTTCATACGGTGCATAGCTAATTTTTATGCTGCTTATGTCACATTGTATAACTGCTACATAGTACGTCGATTAAAGTTCAATGGTAGTTATTAGCTTTGTTGTTTATTATATTAGCCCATTACAAATGGTAAGATTGTAACCAGGTACTCTTTCCATAGATGATATCCATTCAAGAGAACCGGTGGCATAGATGCTCATACAAGGCGCCAGTAACCAACAAGTTTAGTATTTATTATTCTTTATGGGAATTACTTCGGTATGTTACGAAAGGTATTAAGTTTTCATAGGAAAGGTATCCGGTCATGAAGACACACACCCTAACCGGAGACGTTTTCTCAACAAGGACACTAGCCGGCCTGCTCCTTATGAACTGCTGTTCTAAAGAGAACCCTTTACATTGAGTACGGAACTGGTTTACCAAGTGTTGGTGTTTCTAGCCAACTCTACAACCAACCATTTATATAGGTCATTGGAATAGCATTGTTTTATTATTTAAATCTAACTTCGGAACTGTGTAATGTGCTATTAACATTACGTCTTATCTCAATCGTTTAAAGAAAGCAAATATTGAGTTAAAAGTTTTCAAATTATCTAGTTTTAGTATTTTATCAATTTATACTTTGTATTTACTAAATAAAAATAATTTCACTTGAGTGCATAGTCATTTGTTTAAAATTGCCTGATGGTAGCTTGTAATTATTAGGAGAGTTACATAGATTCAAACAAATTTGAAAAAACAACAGGACACCTGAATAAGCGAAAACGAATAAGACACAAGAGAGAACAGAAAGACAAAGACAGATAGAGAAGGAAAAATAGAGATAAAAGCAGACAGACAGACAGACAGATAGACACAGATATCTAAATACGTAAAAAAGCCAGATAATTACACTATTAAAATGATATATAAATTATAGTTAAGTCACATAGTCTAGTATTATTGTAGTTTAATTAACAAAATCGTAAAAGAGGTCAGTTTAGGCATATATTAACATATTACAGCTTTTTAATTGTATATTTGACTGTCTGATAAACATTTTCAATGCTTAAGTATTACCTTTCAAAATCAGAGATTTAAAAAGAAGATACAAAATCTTCTAAATTCAGAAACAAAATTAATTGAATAATGTATTTATATGAAGTCCTGATACGACATAAAGTCGAGCTGTAAATAAACAACTCTTACGTTTTGTCAAATTTTAATGAGATTTCTCTTTTCTACTTCATTGAAAACGATTCATTGATGTCTTTTTAGAGAAAGCAATGTTGGTAATATCTGCAATGGCATTTTTGTGTCTACAAAGGAAATTTCTGTTATCGTAGGTTTCTCAAGCAAATTACGAATAAGGTTTTTTTCCAGCTAGAGAGAAAAATGTCATTTAAGAATTAGATAGAAGACTCCTCAATTGTTGCTTTTACCTTTGTTATTCTTTCGCG
This sequence comes from Morbakka virulenta, assembly GCA_003991215.1. Classification (NCBI taxonomy): domain Eukaryota; kingdom Metazoa; phylum Cnidaria; class Cubozoa; order Carybdeida; family Carukiidae; genus Morbakka; species Morbakka virulenta. The sequence goes on from RDPX01000087.1 coordinate 135,586, forward strand.
TGTATACAAGCTTAGTGTTTCCCTCCTTAGCGTCTTTCTGCTCTTTCTTGAAGTTGCATTTCCCCAAAAGTACAATAATGAGTTGATGATAGAATTGGCCACAAATAAAGATTCGATGACAGGGTGTGGTACTTTTTCTGAACTCCAAGTTCCAATCCAACTGATTGCAATTGGAAAATTACAAATAACAAAACCAAGAACTACAGCCATGCAGGTAATCTCTACTCTTCGCTCTTTTCTTTTGTCTATTCTATGTCCACCAGTTAATGAGCCACTAGTGCTTGCAAAACGTTTTAAGTTAGTTTCAACAGCAGTTTTAAGGAACACTATGAGTCCTACGTGGGTCATTCCCAGAATAGACCCAACAATTATTATCAAACATCCTTGAAATAACAATAATGTCTCAGCTCCTACTTGTAAAAAGCTCAATATTGTAAATGTTGCCTGTGTAACAAAACAGGTAGCCCATAGTACAGCAAGCAACATTTTTGTTCTTCGTTTCGTTAAATAATATCTCAGCTTCATGGGAATTAATATAGCTATCAATCGTTCAGCAGCTATAATTGTAAGGTGTAAGACTGATGATTCTATCGAAAGATGTATTAAACTCCCAAGGGTAGTCATGACTTCCTTGTATGATTGGAGGTATGTGTATTTGTATGAACATAACATCCATATCCATCCAGACACATAAATAAATCCGATCATTAAATCTGAACAGGAGAGTGACAGAATAATATACTCAAAATTTGACTTTCTTGTCCCTTTTTGATGCAAACAATGTATTTCTAGTATATTAAGAATAATAATTAGTGACCCCAACGTAAGACCAACTATCGGCAAGGCTTCCATACTGTCACTGTCTACCAAATAGAACACTTATTACAATGCCTAAAAGAAAGAAAAATGTATATTAGAGCAAGGAAGCTGATGATCTGATTTGTGCAAATAATTACTTCTTCACAAAGTCATATCAGTGACTAGGACGACTTTTTACTTATAAAGCATTTGGAAATAAGACTAACAGTAAAGGCCGAAAAAAGTGCTGGTTTTCAAACAACTGACCTTTTGCAAATCTATATGTAAAATCCCTCATTACTGTTTAAGAGGTTCATGATGCGTTCAAGACTGTCACAAGACACTAAATAATTAATGTTATTTTGCTTTATATCTGAGCAGGTCATAAATACTTCGAGAGAATATTAGAGAGGGGGAAATTGATGGGGGTATTGTGTTTGTCAATAAATCTTATCTATGCTGATTTTGTCATTCTGGGTACATGTTGTATACATCTTAGAGAAAGAAAACTAAAATTTGTCTTAAATGGGATAAAATCAATATATGTAACATCATTTGGAAGGCCGAAAAACTTACGTCTTTACTGATGATAAAATATCTCTAGTTGCCTTAATAAGCATCACGTTTTTCAGATTTTGCATATTGATGTGAAAAATTTGTTTTTACAAATGTCAATAAAAAATGAAAAGAAATAACACGTTTATTTCAAGAACTACTTCCATATTTGGTTATAGCACATTTTTACATACTACACTTATACTATATTTGGTTTTAGCACAATTTCCACATTTTCCACTACTTCCATATTTGATTTTAGGTAAATTTTGCACACATTGTAACCTAGAGTTTTGGTTGCCTCTTCTTTTACTCTCCTAAAAATTTTATTTTTTCCCAATCATCTACTTTTAACTGTTTTCTTCATTTTTACTGTTTCTATAGGAATAATTATGTTTATTGGTAAGACATAACACCAATTTTACTTGCAAAAATTTCTTGTTGTTGTTATTGAAATGTGGTCATTCATTAATTTTTCTAGTTATGAACACGAAAGATAATATTTCCTTTTTCTGTGGGATGAATCTAATTTCACCTTACTTTACAGGTGGTATGCTATTAATGAAAACCTTAATTCGCGACATAAACAAAGGATATTCAAATCTTGGTTTTATTAAATTTTAGCTTGTAAATAAGGGATATTTTATCGCATTGAAATTTAAACTAGAAATTATTTCAATAAAAAACCCCCATTGTTTCAAAAGAGTTACAAGTACATCCAATTAATAAAGGAAATCCTTGCGTTGGCTTGCAGAGTGAGTACGTGAAAGAAAAGAGTAAGAGTGAGAGAAGAAGCGAAAGAGATAGATAGATGGATAGATAGATAGATAGATAGATAGATAGATGGATAGATAGATTGATTGATTGATAGATAGATAGATAGATAGATAGATTGATACATGGATAGATAGATTGATAGATAGATAGATAGATAGATTGATGGATAGATAGATTGATAGATGGATAGATGGATAGATGGATAGATGGGTAGATGGATAGATGGATAGATGGATAGATGGATAGATGGATAGATGGCGACAGACAGACAGACAGACAGACAGAAAGAGACAAAGAAAGACATAGAGGGAGACAGAAAGATAGACCGACAGAGATAGAGAGAGACAGAGCGATAAAGAGAAACAAAGAGGAGCAGACAGACAGAGTGCATGTCCAAAAAGAAAGAATGGAATACCCAGGAGATATAAGATGATTCAATTGATGCGATAACGCCTTTAAGATGAAATGTTATATCAGCTTCTAAGGAGTACCCTTGCTTTTAACATCTCTTGAATTCATCCCCCAAATGTCTTCAATAGAATAAGGAATTCCCCTTTTCTGAATGGAGCAAAACGGGCCTTCTAGATCATTGAAAGTGGCAACTTTGTGATTGGTATATGTAGGAAAAAGGTCAATTCCTATATATGAATGTTTNATAGATAGATAGATAGATAGATAGATAGAGAGATTGATTGATTGATAGATAGATAGATAGATAGATAGATAGAGTGATACATGGATAGATAGATTGATAGATAGATAGATAGATAGATAGATAGATAGATAGATAGATAGATAGATTGATGGATAGATAGATTGATAGATGGATAGATGGATAGATGGATAGATGGGTAGATGAATAGATGGATAGATGGATAGATGGATAGATGGATAGATAGATAGATGGCGACAGACAGACAGACAGACAGAAAGAGACAAAGAAAGACATAGAGGGAGACAGAAAGATAGACCGACAGAGATAGAGAGAGACAGAGCGATAAAGAGAAACAAAGAGGAGCAGACAGACAGAGTGCATGTCCAAAAAGAAAGAATAGAATACCCAGGAGATATAAGATGATTCAATTGATGCGATAACGCCTTTAAGATGAAATGTTATATCAGCTTCTAAGGAGTACCCTTGCTTTTAACATCTCTTGAATTCATCCCCCAAATGTCTTCAATAGAATAATGAATTCCCCTTTTCTGAATGGAGCAAAACGGGCCTTCTAGATCATTGAAAGTGGCAACTTTGTGATTGGTATATGTAGGAAAAAGGTCAATTCCTATATATGAATGTTTATAATTTGCTGTGTTTTCTTGGCTTAAAGTTTGATTCTATAAACATGGACATTTTAGCATTAAGATTTACCTTACATATTATGGTGGTATTTTGATTAAGAAAAGGGAAAAATTTTGCTTTTGAGCATTTTGACCAACAAAGCAACAAATTTACTTTGCTAAAGAGCCTGTGTTAGCCATCTTGAAAGCATGACTTCAGCCAAAAAACAATATTGTTTTAATTGTGATAGCATGATCTATCTTTTCTGACGTGAACGAAACTGGTTTGATGTAAACATAACAGACATAAGTAACTTTAAATAATAAACTTTCTCCTCACGAATCTACTCAGACATTGCAATCTTTAAGATAAAATCCCCGGAAATTCCGTACTACAAATGGTAAAACAGACAAGAAATAAATTGAGACGTCAAAGGCCAATGCAATCAAATACCACAGTGAAGTTTGTTAAACTTTTGTTGCTAGGGTAAGGTCTTTAAACTTATTTTTTACGCTAGGGAACGGATTAATATTCCCGATGTATAGCGCTTTCGAAATTGGTCATTCTCTGCTTGTTTAGAGCTTTCTCTGCTTTTCCACTCCTTCAAATTAGCTCCAATAAATAAATCCATAAATGTACTTTTATGCAGCAAATTCTAACACCTTTATTAAAAGAAAGAGCTGATATCTGATTCTCCTTAAGGTGCTTCTTCGGATAAATCCAGTTTATGGGAGACAGGTGTTAGCAAAGCTGGTTAAGTTTCGGTTGATTGCTATTTGAATCATCTGAAGGTTTCAATGAAGTGAGGCAGCCGTTTTCTGTCATGCCCGATTTTATGACAAGCAAAAAAAAAAATTAAAAAACAGAAAACAAGACACTAGAAAAAATTCCTTCTAAAATAAGATGTATCTTCAAGGCAAACAAAACTAATATTTCCGTCATACTAATTCTAATAAATGAAAGAGTTTTTCATGTCATAATAGTATAGACATAGTGTTCGATTTTAATGGTTGACAGTATGTCATTGGTCATTTCCCAAAGTTGCCCTGTGCTCTTCAATATTACACTACAAAATATTGACCACTTCACTAAATTGCATTGTAAACAACTACATTATAACATATTATGTTATATTTCACTTAATAAAATTGTTCTATTACAGCATGCTACAGTACACAATTTGTACAACAGAAAACAAGACTAGGTTTATTAAACTCCAGAATAACGTAGTGTACTGAGCAATAGTAGGCATTACTTTCCTAAATTGAATAAAACTATAGTTCGGAAACCAAAAGGAATTTCAAACAAATGAAAATAATTCCAAAAAGAGCTTATCATGATTTTTGTACCACAATAAATACCTATTTTCATATTTCTATCTTATATGTTTATGTGTATTAGTATTGATGTATTGATGTATTGATGTATTGATGTATTGATGTATTGATGTATTGATGTATTGATGTATTGATGTATTGATGTATTGATGTATTGATGTATTGATGTATTGATGTATTGATGTATTGATGTATTGATGTATTGATGTATTGATGTATTGATGTATTGATGTATTGATGTATTGATGTATTGATGTAATGGTGTACTGATGTATTGATGTATTGATGCAAATGCTCTCTATTTTACGTCGGGTATGCGAAGAGCCGCTATTTTCCTTCCAATTTTCGATGACATTTATGTATTTATGCTTTCCAGTAATGCTTAGATCGCCAATCAAGTTAAGCAAGCGAAAACCTGACATGAATTATTCTAACAGGAAGAAAAATGATTTATTTTCTTCCAGAATATCAGGATTATTGATTCCTATCTTGAGCCCCAGAAAGTACTTTTCAATCTTTTAATCACGATATAATTGGAAAAGGATGGAAGCCATTTGAAGATTTGATATCCTGTTAATGATAAGTTAAAAATATGATTTAGACATAACGTTACTTTTGGTACAGGTGAAGAAATTGTGGCTACATTTAACTGGTGATTTGACCGATAAATAACAGTAAAAATGTAAAAAGGTACTATATTCACTTTGCGGTTAACCAAGATAACAATTTCTGGTAGAATAATAAGAACATAGAAACCTAAAAATGATTTATTAAAGTTTTATTTGATCATATTTACAAATAAGAGTCAGAAAGGGGTGGACATTTTCTAGGCCACATTTAAATGCTTTCCAAAAAATGTTGATCGGTATTCTTCAAAACTAAACAGTCAACTTTCTAATCTGTTCCTGCCGATGAAAGGGCTGATATATATCTTTGTAGTTTTTCAAATATCTTCTTTTTTCCATTAAATATTTCAGCGCAAGTTACGGCTCCGACAATGTGTCAATCAACAAAAATTTAATTATACGACGACGATTCCAATTTCTACTTTCAGTATTAAGACCATATTTTACTAGACTGTGTTCCATAAAGAAGCCTGCAAACAAGAAGAGGACAACTAAGAAACCAGTTTGTAGGTAGGAAGGACCCTGATCTGTGACAGCGGATCTGGATGGCTCATTCGTGTTCCCTCTTCTCCAGACAGAGCAGCAACAAGACATCGTCGTGAGTAGCGAAGCCGTAGCAATACTGTTGGAGCTGACAATTTGCTGGGATGACAATTTTACAAATGCTGAAGACAGGAAACAAGAACGGTACATAGAGTTAGTCCAAAGGTGTATTGATGCAGGGTATGATACGGGATGCCACCACATTGGTATCGGTTGCAGAGGATATGTTCAAAAGAAGTTCACAAGCCTGCTGAGAAGAAGGTTCACATTTACATTTTAAAAAATCAGTAGACTGATGAGTCAGTTGCAACACACTGTCGAAAGATGCTCGCACTGGATCTGGCCCAAGCGTGATGACAACACATTGCTTGAAAACGAATAACGAAACAATGCACCACAATTCTGGATTCCTCGAAGAGAAGGACCCCACTTAAGTCGAACATCAAGCTGTAGGATGATTTTGGGGTCGAAACAGTTGCTTGAAGACATCCCTGATGACCAGAAAAATTGTGGACACGAAAGTGGCTGTTTGTTTCGAAGCATCACGTAAGTGGTGTTTTAAAGTCTCTTTTATGGTTACTTTCAGAAGCTTGTTTCAAGTCATTTTTTTAAGAAAATGGCACTAGTGTCTCCTTTTCAATGTTATTTATTTATTTATTTATTTAAATCGTTCTATTTTGGGTTTACTTTCAGCTTAGGAAGTGCACCAGTCGGCTTGGTGATCTTTTGTGACACTGAAGAAAAAGGTAGCTGCATTAGACGATGACGTATGACCTGAAATTTAATTGAAAAAGCTTGCCTAAGCAGGAAGATTGTCCCAATTGGTTGACTCCTAATATAGGTTAGACCCCAAATAGTTAAAATTAGAGAAACATAGAAAGTAATATACATTAATGTCATTATGAAACCTTTTACAGCCACACCTCAGTTTGCATCTACTGTTATATTTAGTGGCTGTAATCTCCTCCATGAAAGCAGCTGTGCATGAACATGCATACACAAAAATTCTACAACACCTTAATTTTTTTATATATTTTGTTTTTTATTGAACAAAGGCTGTTTATTCTATAGTGTACCCAATCTTCTGATTTTTGTTACTTGGTGTGGATTAACACCATATTCTTTGCAAGAAAATGCCACACCAGGTGTTCTTAATCTCTATAATTGAAAAGCCGAAAAATATTACAAATATTTTTCGGCATAACAAATAAAGGCGTCCATTTGACTCCCCCCACCCCTTGAAACTTTAGTAACAGCTTGACACGAAAAAGGAAATACCCCACTCCAACCGGTACATATCTTTTGAATGATCCGGTACTATAAACGTATATAAGATCAAGACCTAGCACATTCATTTGTAAAAGTAAAGAACCAGGTAAGAAAATAATCAATTTGGAAAGGTTTTTACGTCATTAAGTCATGTCAGTTAGCTCACTTATCTAGAACAACCATGCGCATACCCGTACTTGCTCCTGGAACCATTTGAAGGTTTCTGTTGAAAATTCTGAGAATTTTTACTGTTTTTGTGTGCTTTTGGTGCCGTGAGAATACTGGTAATATCCTTTTATAATTAAAGTGGTTATGGGCTCAAATTGTAAACCCCTTACAAGGTAATAAAGCCATTTATGAAACGTTCGACTTGGAAAGGTACAGTTCATTCAGTCATCTAGGAATACCAAAACAGAAAAAATACAGTTGGATAATGAGGTCTGGTATATCTCGGAAAACAAGGTCGAGAAATCTGAACATTGCGGCCATTAAGTTTCAGTGAGAGAAGTTGTGATGATCTGGAGCGAAAGAGATTACAAACCTACTATTCGGTGGCTACGATAAATCTAGTCCCAATGATGAACTGAAAGGGATTGTTACATACTAAAACACTTTCCCTTATCGATAAGCGAAAGTGTTTTTTTCTTGCTTGAGAAAAGGTAACAAGTAAGGAAACATCTTCACCTGTACTGAGCATTGAAGGAATAATAACTGATTCGTAGTACAAAAGTTAACTGTCGCAATTGAAACCACTTCCTTTTTGGCCGAAAGTGTTTCACTAACACTGAACTAGTTGGCGGAATCTGATACCCAAACATATGGTAGCTATTGCCAAAAGGAATTCGAAGTCGACTGTGCAATGCTTTCTGGTCAAGATATTGTTTAGAATTTATGCTCTCGTGTTGCTCGTTGCAATAATGCTTCTAACAAATAAACCCTGCTGCTTCACTTGTACTATTTCTTTTCTCTGGAATTCTTTAGTGTCTACAAATGACATTCAACGTTAAAAAAAAGCAATGTTTGTCGGTTTCTTTCTACCAATGAACACTGGTTTTGAAAATCCTTTTATCTATTATCTCCAGCTCCTTATCAAGGCGTAATCTTCAGACATTGGAATGGACTGCTGTGAAAAAATCACCATTGATGCACAGTAAAACAAAGAGGAATAAATATTTCGGTGTCTTTTTTTGACTTTTTAACGCTACAGTTCATTTTTTGTCCCCATTTTGTGGTAGCGAAAGAGTAAGGCAGAGGAGAGTATTTACTATGATTGCAGTGTTGTACTTTGCTTACATCATTAATAATACACTACTATTCACTAGGTGAGATAGACATTTCTGATCTGTGTTATTTCTACGAGATGGAGGTTTAAGTTTAACTCGGACCTTTGTTTCACAGGCCGCTGGCTGACTAGACAAAATAGTTCATCGTCATAAGCCGTTGCTTTAAAAAGATATTATCCTTATGTCCAACGATAGGAAATTAAAAAGAGAATAGGGTACTCAAATGAAAAATGTCGCTGAAAAATGATTCACTTAAGAACATATAGCTGATAGCTCTGGAGTAAGAGCAAGTCAGAATAAGTAATAGTCATTGTATTGAACCCAACTCAGACGCACCTATATTTTTAATTTCTCTGTCATTCCAAATCCTTCTCCTTTAATTTTTACTTTGTTATATATATATATATATATATATATATATATATATATATATATATATATATATATATATAAAATATATAATTGGAAAGAATAAAAAAACTACACAATCCATTTCGACAAG